>BSYO01000019.1:2844328-3154324 GCA_033239525.1 Nepenthes gracilis | reverse complement strand
TGCCAGCATACGGTCTCTCACACCTGCAGAAGATAGAATTGTAGGCGGCAGCTGCTAGCCTGCTGCTTTGAAGGCAGTGTCCGTTCTGAGCCTAGGTGGTGGAGCACTATGTCGGCTCCCACAAAAATGCAGAGTTGCAGCACCTGCTGCCCATGACCATAGGCGCCCATGACCATAGATTTGTGGTGTTGGCCACTCATGGCTGCAAAGCTGGAATGCCCAAGGAAGGTTGAATTGGCCCCAAACTCTTTAAATACTGCCTCATCCCAGCAGGGAGGGGTACGACCAAATCCAGAAAAAATGCAAACGCAGCAATTGAGCCTTCAAATAATCAAACCTCCATCGTCGAGCATACTTACAATTCTGTGACGCCCATCCACTCGTAGAATCACCACAGCCGCTCCCCGTTAAGCGTCTCTCTCTCTCTCAAAGCTGCTATCTGTCGGGCACACTCACTGGAGAGCCAACCTCTGACCAACACTTAATTCCCACACCTGTGCATTAGCTTCTCTTTGCATCGTCCATCTTTCTCTCTTCATAGAAGGATCAATGATTTGAGTGTCGGAGGATATACTGGTGAGTGAGTCTCGTCAATCTTTTGATCTTTTATTTGTTTATTATATTGTACAGGATCCAGGTTCAAAGTAGCGGAGACCAGACCTGCATTAGATTGACCCGCCAAAGAGCATGCGGCTCTTTAATCTGCACAGCAATTCGGATTTAAAGATGCATAATTGGTACCGTTTGTGGGAAAGAGACTAAATTTCAAATCGCCACACCTCTGCGAAAAGCACTATGATCAACACCTGAGCACAAGTCAATGCGCCGGTTGGGGAGGTCGCCTCATGTGGCAATGTCACCCTAGCGGGTAGTCATGTGGACGAGCATCCAGACCCCTGCGTGCGTGCTCTTTGCAAGACGAGTGGATGATATAACCAAGGCGCTCTAGACCATGTGCACGCACCTAGATGAGCATCCAATAAGGGATCTCTCATCGACCTCCTAGGCTGCGGCATCGGAGCGGAGAAACATGGGGCAGAAGTGTCCAGCCAAGAAGGCCCGTCTGCCTGACGTCCTCGAGATCCAAGTGGCCTCAAGCGATAGGGCTCTGTCGCTCTTGAGAGTTGACTAAGTTACAGGACACGGGAGGATAACCTAGAGTGGTGGAATCCCCACTGTTCCCGTGACGACAAGAGGCCCCCTACCCAAGGAGAAGCCTCCTACGCTATGCGCCTGCCGAGGGCTGGTAGTCGCCTGGCCTCTCATGCTTCTCTAAACCATTCGGAGTTGAAGACCTTCTTTAATGCCAAGAGGATAGCTTCCCCTTCCAGACTAGAAGAGAGAGTGAGGAAAGTTGAGAAGCACATGTTCAGAGGGAGCACCGACCGACTCGACCTAATGAGGTCGCCGTTTGCCAGGGAGATACAGACACAACTGCTTCCTTGCAAGTTAAAAATGCTAGCCATGGAGTCCTATGATGGAAGTTCGGATCCAGTGGACCACTTCTATACCCTACTAAGCTTTCAGGGCCTCAACAACTTGACATGTGCTAGTGCTCCCCTTAACTCTCAGAGGGGATGCACTTATTTGGTTCTACAGCCTGCTTCTAGTCATTTTAGGAGCATGATGATTGCTTTTTTTTTGTAGTTCTCCTCCAGCTAAAGGAAGGAAAAGCATGCATGGCTCCTAGTCCGCCGAAACCCAAATAATAATTAGGCTTATGAATGTGGTGAAACTGAGCGCCTGATAGTGACCCTTGAGCTATGCGATTTCTTTAAACACCTGATCTACTAGAATCCTTAAACCTTCCAGGAGGCTAAGTCTATCATCTGTGCACACATAGCCGCCGAGGAAACTAACTAAACAAAGTGGACAAAGTGTGTGGATCGGATCCATGAGGGATCAGCCAACAGGAGGAAGAGGAATGCAGACAACGAACTTTCTCGAGATCCTTGGAAGTAATTGCGGGTCGAGCCAGGCGCTCGAAAGGAGTTCTAGCCCTTGAACCGACTCATTTGAACGACATATTAACATTCTGATGCAGATCTGAGATGAAAAATTTCTAAAGTGGCCAAAGATGCCAAAGAATCTAGATGGAGAAGACCAGTTAAAGTATTGCCTGTACCATTGTTCCTCGAGTCATAGCACTATAGAAGGAGGTCGAGGACTTGGTTCGCCTTTTGGTGGTAGATCTCCCATCAGTTTATAACGTCATTCTGGGATGACCATACCTAACCGCATTCGGAGTAGTGGCGTCGATCTCGCACCTGAAAATACAGTTCCTTACCTTGTACGGCATCGGGGAGGTCATAGGTGATCGGGTGGCCGGCCAAACATGCTACGTGTCTCAGTCTCTCCGGGAGATCCCTGACCAACCAATTGAGGACTTGGACTTTCGTGACAAGATGACCCTGTAGCAGGCCCAATTCGGCAAGTCCACCAACCAAATTCCCTCGAATCCCAGTGAAGTCGAAAAATATGTGCAGATTGGGAGATCCTTGATAGGACCTCTATGGGACCAGTTGATAAACTTCCTCCGGCCAAATTTTGACATCTTCGCATATACACCCATTGACAAGTCAAGGATATTGATTGGGTAATGTTTCACAAGTTGAGTATTGATCCTGGTCATTAACCCGTTTGGCAGAAGTGAAGGAACTACTCTATCGAAAAACTGGTTGTCATTTAAGAGGATGCAAAGACGCTGCTCGACATGAGATTCATTAGGTCTAATATCCGGACTGGCTATCCAACATGGTGTTCGACAAAAAAAAAAAAAAACAAAGGGAAGTGACGAATTTGCGTCAACTTCACCGACGCGAACAAGACGTGTCCCAAGAACAGCTTACCGTTGCCGAGAATTGACCTGTTGATGGATTCCATGTCCATCCACAAGATGCTAATTTTATGAATGCTTACTCGGGTTACAATTAGATCTAAATGAGTCCAAAGGACGAGCAGCATTCTTCTTTCATGATCGATCAGGGAACATACTATTAGAAAGTCATATCCTTCGGCTCAAATAATGCCGATGTAACTTACCATCGGCTTGTAAACAAGATATTTGATGCCTAAATTGGCCGGAATATGGAGGTATATGTGGACAATATGCTTGTCAAGAGTAAGGCCATTGTAGACCACATCCCTGACCTAGACGAGGCATTCAGAGTCCTCAGGTGCATCAAATGAAGTTAAATACGACCAAGTGCATGTTTAGTGTGACCTTGGAAAATTTTTTGGACTTTGTTGTCTCGCAGCGAGGTATCGAACTGAGCCCCAAGAAAATAAAAGCAATCCTCGACATGAGCTCTCTTTAGACCGTGAGGGAGGTCCAGAAGCTCATTGAGAGGCTTGCAGCGCTCTCTTAGTTCTTGGCAAAGTTTGTGGAAAAAGTATCTGCCTTTCTTCAAGGTTTTAAGGGGACAAGGGCTGCCCTTTTTTTATTAGAGGATGAGAGAAAGAGAGTTGAAGGACTTGACTCCGTATTTTTGTGGAAGTATAAATATATTAGATGGTTTAGGCTATTACCTTCTAAATTTCTCTCTTTTCAGGAAAAAAATTGGGTATATTTATATCCATGTTGTCATTTGATGACTGTTGCCTAGTGATAAATAATTAGCTATGATTTGAGTTGTTAAGCCCGTCAGAGAATGATTAGCTTAACTGTCAGTATATACATTCTGATTTCTGAGTTTTATAAATACAATATATCTGAGAATGATGAGTAGTTAATATTGATTAGTTTGGACACCATTGCCTGGGATAACTTTAGAGTACGTAAATGACTCGTTTAGTTTGATTGCTCGATTAGATTAACCACTTGGTTAAATAAATCGCTCAATTATGTTAATCGTTTGGTTAGACATTTAGATATATAACCGTTCGAGTCTACGATCAAATTTATTTAACAACCATTTGACCACCAAACCACTCGGTCGCCCTTATAACTGAGTTATTTTGATCAAAATTGAGTCAATGATGGATTTTATTCTTCAAGTTTGGGCCTAATAGGCTGGTCATTTAGCTCCGTGTAGTTTTGGAAATATTCTCGTATCACATTTGCTATCTAATTTCTTCTACTGTTAGTTAAAAATGATATATTTATGCAATTACAACTTTTATAGAAGAGTTTTAGAGGTGTTATAGAGTCCAAAATTCAAATTAAATTAATTTTAAAATTCGTTATGCTTGATATTATGTGAGGCGTATGAAACTTAAGAAATGTTAAATATAGACAATTTCATGGAATTCACAAAGCAATTACATGTCATATTTTCACAATAATTTTAGCAACTTAAAATTAAATAAGGTATAAAAATATTTTTCTTCAGCTTTATATTTTATAAATACTGTCCTAAATTTTATGAATTGTGGTCGAAGGATATAAATTTCATTCTTTAAAAGTAAAGAATGCCCATTTATAATTTATGAGGTCAGATTGAACTCTGATTATATGGCTTCATTTATAAAGATCATACATCAGATAAGTGGTGATTACACGTTTATATTTTATCCATTGAAGAGTAAAGTGCCCTGCCAGTGGAAGGAAAGAAAGGAATGTGAAAAAGAATTATACCTTGCATGTTAAGCTATATTCTCTTTGCTTTGTTCTTCTTTACTAATTTTTAGCTTATGTAATCTCAGAATTTTGTTGTGAGAAAGCAATTCATATAATTTTCTAAATTTTATTCCTGTCTTAACAATATGTAAAGAGATAATGGAAAAATAAATCCAGCAAGCTAAGGTCGGATTGACTAAGAATAACATGCTAGTATATTACAAAAAAAATAAATCAAAATGCCAGCATGGCTCGAGCATAGAGGCGAATCCGGATTATTTTAGTAGGGTCAATACACTATATGTATTATACATTCATTATTTCATCAAATAAAAAATACAGATAAAGTAATTAAATATAATAAAAATTGACAGTATTTGTTAATAAAAACTTTAATTGCCCACCACTGGATTTCACATGAAAACGATGTATGATAATATAATTACCAATATTATCAAATACATCTTTCTCTATACATGTAACTAAATGATCATTCAAAAATTCATCACATATTTCACAGTGCAAGTCAGTTCTAGTAATATTTATTACTGAGAGTAAAATAAAAAATTAGAAATATAAGTTAGGCATAGTAATTAATAAATAATTTTTGCAGAGTTAATAAAAATTTCAGTGGGATCAATAAAATATTTTAATTTAATTATTAATATATTTAGTGTTTTTTTTTCTTCCTGTTTGTATATATAATTTTTTAAGTGGGGTTAATTGACCCCACTATCAATACGGTACATCCATCCCTACTTGAACCTGTAAAAGACAAATAGAGAATTTCATACTCATCTAAATTGTACAGCGAGACTGTTCTTTCAAGAGCTGATAAGAGGGTCAAGCTGCTACATGGGGAGCTTGGTTGGTGAGTAAGCTATTAGGTGATGACCTCTTTTGACTATGTGTCAACGTAGATCCCTTGTAATGCTTAGGATTATACTTGTAGGATCTTCATAATGGTGTGAAGTGTTTAGGTTAAGCGGACTATTCAAAAAGTGTTCACTACACTGCTCTAGATAGGCTCTCGGTTCCAATCTTGTGAGATGATCACTTTAGTGTTTCGTGGGTGTCAAATTCAGCAGAGTAGTAGCCTCTTCTGTTCTCTAGAATTGGATTTGGGATCCTGTGGTGGTTGTCCGACTCTACGCTTTACATGTCATTCTAGTGATTACAAACTCTTATTTTGGGCCTTGGCTTTGTTGTGTAAGCAACAGTGGGGTCGGTTATATCTGACGTATTGCCCCAACTTGGTCATGCATCCTTGGACCCCACTTGCGGTTCAAAAAGAAAAGTATTAAGTAAGTTGCTTCTCAATATAGAATCAAACATGAACATTTGATTTTTCTCCTGCTTCCGTTCTTCTTTACCAATTTTGAAGGTTAAGTATCTAGGATTTGAGATGTGAGGATTCTAATTAGATAGTTGTAAACCTTTCTTGTTTCTTTAGTATCTTTTTCTTTAATATGGTTCCTTTCTTAGAAATGCAGTCAGTGTTTAGTGTCCGTAATTTTTTACATAACTTGGATTCGAGTCTCATTCCTTTTATACGCTAATTATTAGTCTTATAAAGTAAAAAAGAATGAATTTAAAAAAATGAGGCCTTCAAGATTTATATAAAAATATTTTTATATATGCCATCTGTTTATCTCACCATTCATCTAATTTTTTCGTTCACGTTTTTTTTTATATAATAATTGGATTTACATTATTCATGAATTTCATAAAGTTTGGAATAATAGTTAAAGTTAAAAATTGCTTTTTTGCCTTAATTTTAATAAATCAAGTTTAACATATAATCCACAACTCAAAATTATGGCACAAAAATATTTTTTTTCAACTTTGGATCATCAAATATTCCTTAGAATATATATTATAAATTTGATGAATTTAAGCGTCTCTATTTTTGATGATATTTACAACATGCAGGGTGGCAGAGCTGCATAGTCTAATGACAGATGGATAACCATGGTCGATGGAGGTAATTTATATTCTTCTAAAATGAAAAAACTCCACTTGTATTTTATAAGATTTGATCAAACTCTAATTACGTGACATTATTTGTAGATTATGCACCCGATAAGTTGGTCTTATATATTGTATATGTTCTCTATTCAGGGATAAAGTTTCCTGCCACCGGAAGTAAAGAAAGAGGGGTTAAAAATAATTATACCATGAGTGTCTATTGATTTTTTATATTTTTGTTCTTCTTAACCGTTTTTTCTTTATTAAAGAATGAATATTCCTTTCGTATGATTTTTTTGAAGTCTGTTCCTTTCTTGAAGATAGGCGAAAGATAAATAATTAAATCCACAAGCAAAGGTCAGATTCTTTTATCTCTGAAAGTCTTACAATACAATAGAATGAGAATAGCAAACTGGTATATGAAAAAAAGAAATGAAAATGTTATCAACATCTATAAAAGTATTGAACTCTGACATGCGAAATAGAGGTGTAGAGTTTACAAACAATCCTCAAAAAAATTGTTGATCCACTTCTTGAGAGCATTAACACAATGAGTTTGGAATCCTCTCTTCTCTCTTCTCTGGCTCAAAAATTAGGTGATCTTTTGGTTGATGAGGTGAAACTTTTAAAGCGTGTGGAAGGCCAAGTTCAAAGCATGCAAAGGGAGCTAAAATGGATTGGGAGCTATCTAAGGGATGTTGATGAAGGACAGGAGGAGAGCAACCATGTTCTTCGTACTCGAATAGGAGAGATAAGGAATATCACTTTTAAAGCAGAAGATGTGATAGATTCATTTATTTTGTTAGAAGACAGGAGGAGAAGAAAAAGCTTTCTAAAGAGGTATGTTTTTTCCTTCCCAACTATCTCGTGCAGGCATCAAATAGCATCTGAGATTAAAGCCATCAACACAATGATACAAGAAAATAAGAAGACGTTGAAACATATCACATTAGCGGGAGTAATGAACAAATTCAAGGAGGCTGCCACAAGGCAATCCCCTCAACAATGATGACTTTGTTGTTGGCTTGGAGGATGTTGGAAGGTTAGTTAGAGAACTAACCACAAAACATGAAAAAACGTTTTGTGCATTGCAGGGATGGGTGGCTCGGAAAGACCACTCTTGCCAAAAAACTTTACAATCATGAAACTATTAAACAACACTTTCAATGTAAAGTATGGGTTTGCATATCACAAGAATGGAGTGTTAATCGCATTTTAGCTGAAATCTTGAAAGACCCCAATCAAATTTGGAGTACTCAGGATTTGATAATGGAGGTATGCACATATTTGAAACAAAAGCTCTATTTGATAGTGCTTGACGACGTATGGGAAAAGAAAGCTTTGGAAAAATTACTCCCAGCATTTCCAAATGAAAGTAAAGGAAGCAAGATTATTATTACCACTTCGTCTTTACTCTTTCAAATTGTTAAAATTCGGGGTTGTTTTATTCTTTCCATGAGCCGCCGACGGCTTAATGATGTTGAATCTTGGGATTTACTAACCAAGATAGCCTTGAATCAGCGGCAACGAGATGATTTTAAGAGGTTGGGCGAGGAAATGTTGAAAAAAATGTGTGCTGGGCTACCACTTGCTGTAATTGCTTTGGGAGGAATCCTTTATGGAAAGCCCAGTATTGAGGAATGGGAAATGATTAGCAAAGATGTAAGTGCAAAAGTGATGGAAGGTAGTGGTACACAAGACTATGGCATTGTAAAGAGGTTTTAGCCTTAAGCTATAATGAGCTACCTTACGATTTAAAACCATGCTTTCTTTACTTTGCTCTCTTTTCCCGAAGATTTTGTGATTTCAGTTGGCAATTTGATGAGAATGTGGATATCGGAAGGTTTTATAACAAAGGAGCAACGTCGTGGAGAAGAGACATTAGAAGATGTAGCAATGCAAATTTTGGATGAGTTGATCCAACGTTGTGTTGTTCAAGTTGCAGTAGAAATTATAAAGGGAAAGTGAAAAGTGTTCGGATTCATGATTTGATACGAGAACTTTGTATTAAGAAGGCAAAGGAAGGAGATTTTCTCCAAATATTTCGTCCTCAATCTTCTACTCCACAGGCACAAGTTGAAGGTGGAATAATAGCACAATCACGCCAATTAGTATATATTCTTCTTCAAGGTATGATTTAAATTTATATTATGCAAAAATTGTAAGATTTTTTATTTGGTACGGTAAAAATGACATTTTGTACTTCATCAAAAAATTACTTTACTATTATACAACATATTTGTTGTTTACTATAGATATTAGTAATTATTACGTAGAAAGTGACTTCTAAAATAATTAGAAATGGGTATAGATGTTTAATATTTATCATTTATAAAACTGGGATAGAGTATCGGATAGAGAAGAGGAAAATCATTCGGCTTATTTAATGATAGTTGTATATCTCACTTTTGCTATTTGTAACTCTCTAAAACTATAGATTTTATAATTCCCCTTTTTTAGAGTTTTGTTTACTAATGTTTGCATAAAATTATCTTTCTTAATATTATTCTTCCATGCATGACAGAAACAGTGCCAATCCTTAAACAATATGTAGCGCCAATTTAATTTTTTTATTTTTTATTGAATCTAAATAGGTGCTGCATATGATGAGTGGGATTCTAATATGGTTATAGGTGGGTAAAATAAGTAGTATTACTCTAAAAATATTAAATCGTTAAAAGAAACGTTATTTGTCCTCCTACACCCAATCCATAGCTCTTCTATCTATGTGTAAGACATATTGAGATTTAAAATATATATTTGTATATATATCTATATATAATAAATAAAACGGATTTTACATATAGAGAGAAAATTGTAAATAATTATGAGTGGGTGGAATATGTAAAAAAGCTTATCCCCAAAATAATTTTTCATTATTAAGGTTTTTCTTCTAACCAAAATTTTTGACATGTGCAGCAACATATGCATTCCGTATCAAGTTCAAAACTCACATCTTCGATCATTATTTGTCTTTCCATTGAGAAGCTATGGAGTATGTTTTGACTTGGCCAATGTGCATAAGAACTTCCCATTACTCAAAGTCTTGGATATTTCGATTCCATATGGCATCACGGATGAATTTGTCTTTCCGGTTGAAATAGGAAATCTAATTCACTTGACATACATTAGAATAATATACGAATTGTCCATAAAGCTTCCCGAATCAATTGCAAATTTAAGAAATTTACTCACATTAGAATGCTATTATAGTACTGTGGTGGTCCCCAATGGTTTTTTTAAGTTGTACCGGCTTCAGCATATTTTTTCAAACGATATGGTGGTCCCCAATGAATGTTCTTTCAGCACCTTAAAGGACTTGCAAACATTGAAGGGTGTAAGAGGAGGCGAATGGATGTTAAAAGGAATGTCAACATTGAGCCCAACTGTCGAAAGGTTAAAGATCCACCGCATGTCAACAAATGAACAATTGGAAGCCATATTTCAATGTCCAAGTTTCAAATTAGGCCGCCTTCACTCTTTGAGTTTAGGTTGGAATTTTGATGCTAAGCTGCTGAATATAGAATTATTATTTCTTTGTCGTGGCCTGCATGAATTGAAGCTGTGTGGAAGAATAGAGGAAGAAGAGTCTTCTCCACCCAATCTGCTTCCGTCTGACCTAGAGAAATTATCTTTGAGGAGTTCTGAGTTTGAATCAAATAAGACCATGTCAGCTCTGGGAAAACTCCCCAACTTAAGGTATCTTTATTTATATTCTTCCTCATACATTGGCAAAAAATGGACTTGCGGTACTGGAGAGTTTCCACAGCTTGAGCATCTTAAAATCGAAGCCCTCCCTGATTTAGAGGAATGGAGAATCGAAAAAGATGCGATGCCTCGTCTTAGCTTTCTACGAGTGTCTCGATGTTGGAGTCTGACTAGGCTTCCAAAATTAGGGAATAATGTTGTTGTTGTCCGCGATTAAACCTTCTCTGATTTCTGAAAAGTGAGTGTTAACTAAATTAATTATGGATGTATACATATGTGTGTGTTTGTGTGTGATCTCAAGGAATTGTAAGACGTGTGAATTCTACAAATTATGATTTTGTTTGTATTTGGAGTTGCGTCATTTCCATATTCATTCCGTATTTGTAAATTTAATATTCTATGTGATTAATAATATCTCTCATGTGTGGTATTGTTAAATCATTGTGTTTTTATTTTGCTGAATGACTATTCCAGTAATCTTGTAATAATCTCCATAATTTTATAGTAGCCTTAATTTAGAATGATGGAATAAAAAGGATTCAAAATTGCTTCTAACCATATTTAAATTAAGAGTTGGGGGTACTTAAAATACAAAGAACTTGCTAATAAAGAGGAATCACGGATTTTAAAACTATCTCATTTGGTAAATTTATCAATTTTTTCAAAAATAATTTTCCTTGAATTAAATTAATTTTGCATCTTAATTTGTCAACTGACCATTCTATCAAAACTATTTTAATAGCTAATTAATCCAAACTGTTAAATTATTACTGTGGTAGGATTTATGAGGAGATGTCTTCAGGAGAATCTCCCAAATCTTTCTCCTTTGTTGGGATTCTGATCTTCCTGCTGCAAATTTGGTTTGACTCTTTCTTTCTTTCTATTTTCTCATATATATTGATATTCGATTTGTTATCTCGATTATCAGTTTTTTTGCAATGATGCAATTGGGTTTATTTGTGCATATGAGGAATATTCATGATTCTTAAATTTGCTTTCTGTTTAAAAAATATTTTATCAATTTTATTCAATGTGAAAAATATTATCCACTCCAATGTTAAAAGCCTCTAAAATCTTCCAGTTTTTTTTTTACTTTTAGAAGTCTAATGTTTCTTAGAATCAATATTACCGGGTTGAACTTGAATGATTTCCTGCATAATTTTTAAAAAATTTATGTGTTCTTCTCTCCAGTTTCATATGTTCCTTTTTAATCTGTGACTTAAGACTGACATTACTCGACCAGAGTCTTAAAATTCAATTCCACCCGGTGCAAATCATGGAGATGATCTAAGGCCTCATCGTTTAGTGATATTGTTAATTATCCTTGTCTCCGACTGTATCCAAGACTTACTAGAGATTCCACCCTATTTCCCCTCAATATATATATATATACCTATTAAAAAATAATATAATATTATTAATATGTATTGAAAAATAATATAATATTATTATATTAGTTTACTATGATTATTTATTTTTTTAAAAAATAATTATATTTCTCCATCCAATACATTTTTGAAAAATTGTCCAAAAATGTAATAGTAGATCATATATATATTGTTAGGTCCAACTCGTAGGAGGCTCAAGAGCAGCGAAGTCCAATCTAAAGAATGCCAGCCCAGGCGAGCAGCGAGGCCCAAGTTTTCGAATGGCCTATATGGCAGCCTAGAAATAACGGCCAATCAGCACTCTTTATACTCTATCAATGCGACTGCTGACGACAAATACCAGCCGAGAGAAAACTAGCCAATGAAGAGGGAATTAATGCTGTTAATTTGTAGGAGGGATCATCATGGCACTGCACTGCATGCAACCGTGATCGTCTGACCTTTATATATGAATATTTGTTTATTTTTATATGAATATTTGTCTGTCGTCTCAGTAAAAGAAAACGTATCCATTGAGAGAATTGAAATATGTGTAGCACAGGGCAATGATGGCAGCAAGCTGGACCACGTGGAACGTCTGACACACAATCAAAAGAAAAAAAAAAACTAAGGCTCTTAGTTTTTCAGATAAATGATTAAGTGAATTATTTTTTTTAATTTTACGGTATTTGGTATATGTATATATCAAACTATTTATTTATTAATATTTAATATATAAAAAAATAAATAAAATTATTTTTTTGTCCTAAGTAGTAATAATAGACCAATATAATAAATAAATAAATAAATATATATATATATATATAACTTGATGGCATACTAACCAATAATGTATGTTTATACAGTTAAGTATATAAATAAATAAAATAATATACCGTTAATTGGGCAAGTAATGGTATTTTTAACCCCATCTTTTAAATAATATGCTAATATATAAAACAAATAGAGTAAAAGTCTATTGATAAACAAAAACCTCAAAAAAACAAAGGATAAAAGCAAAATGGAAAGAAAGGTACATAATATATTCACCTGTCCTTCTTCTCTTTCTCTTTCTTTTCAGTAACAAAAATTTATTCTTGATGTCAAAGGATATTTTTATTTATTATAAAATATTTTATTTATGTAAATAAATTTATATTAAAATAGATAAATAAATGATATATTTCTGACTTTCGAAAGATTTTTCAAATGTATATATAAATAAGGCAAAGAAATAATTGAAGGGCATCACATGGCTTGCTTTTTCTCTCGTCCACGAATTCGAAGGAAGGTAGATTTTACATTAATTACAAAATTGACAGGACCAGACATGAAGAAAAATAAAAATAATAACAATAATAAATATTTCTTTAAATTGAATTGACAAAAGTGAGGGATAAGGGTTTACAAACAATCTTGAGAAAAATCGTAGGTTCTTCCTCTTGCTTCTTGAAAGAATAAACACGATGAGTTTGAAATCCTCTCTTCTCTTTCTGGTGGCTCAAACGTTTGGTGAGCTTTTGGTTGATGAGGCCAAACTTTTAAAGGGTGTGGAAGGCCAAGTTCAAAGCATGCAAAGGGAGCTAAGATGGATGGGGAGCTATCTAAGGGATGTTGATGAAGGACAGGAGGAGAGCAACCAAACACTTTGCACTCGAATAAAAGAAATTAGGAATATCACCTTTAAAGCAGAAAATGTGATAGATTCATTTATTTTGTTAGAAGACATGAGGACAAGAAAAAGCTTTCTAACTATCTCGTGTAGAGACATCAAATATCATATGACATTAAAGCCACCAACACAAGGATATAAGAAAGTAAAAAGATGTTCGAAACTTATCACGTTAGCAAGAGGAATGAAAAATTTGAAGGAGGCGGCCAAAAGGCAATCCCCACAACATTGATGAGTATGTTGTTGGCTTGAAGGACAATGTCGAAAGGTTAGTTGAGGAACTGACCACAAAAAAAATCAAGAAAAAGTTTTGTGTATTGTAGGGATACGTGGCTCTGGAAAGACAACTCTAGCAAAAGAACTTTACAATCATAAAACTATCGAACAACACTTTAAGCGCCCATGGGTTTCCATATCACAAGAATGGAGCATTGATCACATTCTAGTTCAGATCTTGAGGCAAGTCACCGTTCAGGAGAAAAAATCGAATGAAACCAGGAGTTTTGAGGACTGGAGTTTTGAGGAGTTGGTGGCGGAGGTACATAAACATTTGGAAAAAAATCTTTATTTGATAGTGCTTGATGACGTCTAAAAAGGAAGCTTTGAAAGATTTACTCCCAGCATTTTCATTTAAAAATGAAGGAAACAAATTATTACTACCATTTGTGTTTTGATATTGTTAAAGTTTCAAGTTTGTCTTATTTTTTCCATGAGCCACGACCACTTAATGATGTGGAATCTTGAAAATTACTAACTAATATAGTCTTTTATCAATGACAAATCATTAATAACTATGAACTTATTGGTGATTTTGAGAGATTGGGCAAAGAGAAGTTGAAAAAAATGTGCTGGGCTACCCCTTGTTATAATTACTTTGGATGGAATACTTTGTACAAAGGACAGTATTGAGCAATGGGAAACAATAAGCAAAAATGTAAGTACAAGAGTGATGGAAGGTAGTGGCACACAAG
The DNA here is from genome assembly GCA_033239525.1 of Nepenthes gracilis. Taxonomy (NCBI): domain Eukaryota; kingdom Viridiplantae; phylum Streptophyta; class Magnoliopsida; order Caryophyllales; family Nepenthaceae; genus Nepenthes; species Nepenthes gracilis. Next base: position 3,140,080 of record BSYO01000019.1, on the reverse strand, counting down.
ATTATGGCACTGTAAAAGACGCGTTTTAGCCTTTAAAAATATCCCACTTACATTATGATTTGAAGCCGTGCTTTTTTACTTTGCTCTCTTTCTTGAAGATTTTGTAATTCTAGTTGGCAAGTTGATAAGAATGTGGATATCATAAGGTTTTATAACAGAGGAGCAACATTGTGGAGAAGAGACATCAGAAAATGTAGCAAGGTAATTTTTGGATGAGTTAATCCAACGTTGTATCATTCAAGTTGCAGGTAGAAAATATAAAAGGAAAGTGAAAACAGTTCAAATTCATGATTTGATACAAGAACTTTGCATTAAAAAGGCAAAGGAACGAGATTTTCTCCAAATATTTCCTCATCAATCTTCTATTGCACAGACACAAATCGAAGGTGGAACAATAACACAATTATATCGAATAAGCGTACATTATTCTTCAAGGTATTATTTAAATTTATATTATACAAAATTACAAGATTTTGGATTTGGTATGGTGAAAATAATAATTTGTACTTCATTCATGAATTACTTTACTGTTATTTTAAATCACATTTGCTATTCACTATAAACATTAGTAATTATGATGTAGAAAGTGACTTATAAAATAATTATAGGGAGTATAAATGTTTAGCATTTCTCATTTTTAAAATTAGGTTAGAATATTAGATAGAGGAGAGGAAAATCATTTAGTTTATTTTATGATAGTTTTTCGTCATACTTTTGCTACTTATAACTCTCTAAAACTATAGCTTTTACGGTTCTCTTTTTCTTAGAGTTTTGTTCACTAGTTTTATCATAAAATTATTTTTCTTAATAATATTCTTTCATGCATAACAAAAATAATGCAAATCCCTAAACAATATATAGAGCCAATTTTAATTTTTTAAAATTTTATTAAATCTAAATAGGTGCTACAAATAATAAGTGGGTTGTAGTTTGGTTAAAATAACTAGTATCACTCTAAAAATATCATTTTGTAAAGAGAAATGTTATTTGTCCTTCTACACCCCATATGCAACTCTTCTATTTATATGTAGGACCCATTCATATATTCATATATATATATATATTAAACAAAATGAATTATACGTATAGAGAGAGAATTGTAAATGAGTTATAAGTAGGTGGAATATGTAATAATGTTCATCCCTAAAATATTTTTAAACTTTCTCTTCCCAGGAGTGTCCCTTTTTGATCTAAATTTCTTGATGACAACAGTTTAACTATATTTTTATATTATTAAATTTCTTCTACTGACCAAATTTTTTGACTTGTGCAGATACACATGCATTCTATCTCGAGCTCGAAAGTCAAATGTTCGATCACTATTTGTCTTTCCATTAGGAAGATCGGAACAAAGCTTCAACTTGGCCAGTGTGTTTAAGAACTTCCTGTTTCTCAAAGTCTTGGATATTGAGATTTTTGACGGCTTCATAGATGAACATCTCTTGCCTACTGAAATAGGAAATCTAATTCACTTGACGTACCTTAGAATAAAGAGCCCAGATATTGTAGTAATACTTCCCGAATCAATTGTGAATTTAAGGAGTTTACTCACACTAGACTGTAGATTATATTGCTTATCATTCAAGGAAGGGCACAAAATTTGGTGAAAGATGTACCGGGTTCGACACCTTTTTTTTCTTCGTACATTCGTGACCCATGGGATATTGAAGTTTGCCGCCTATAGGACCTTGCAAACATTGTCGGGTGTAAGCGGAGGTGATTGGATGCTAAAAGAAATGTCAACATTGAGCCAAACTGTCAAAACGTTAAAGATCGAGGACATATCAACCAATGAACAATTAGAAGCCGTATTTCAATGCCCAAGTTTCAAATTAGGCCATCTTCAAACTTTGAGTTTAGATTGGATATTGAGTGTTAAGTTACGAAATATAAGATTATCATTCCTTTGCCATGGCCTGCGTAAATTGGTGCTAGTGGGACCAATAGGGGAAGAAGATTCTTCTCCACCAAATCTATTTCCACCTCACCTAGAGGAGGTATCTTTGTCCTTATCTAAGTTAGAATCAAATGAGACCATGGCAACTTTAGGAAAACTTCCCAATTTAAGGCGTCTTTACTTATATATGAACTCATACATAGGAACAGATTGGACTTGTAGTGCTAGAGAGTTTCCACAGCTAGAGAGGCTTCACATGCACTACCTCCTAGAGTTAAAGGAGTGGAGAGTGGAAGAAGGGGCGATGCCGAGTCTTAACTTCTTACGTGTATTATATTGTCGAAGACTGATTAGGCTTCCAGAATTAGGGAATAATGTTGTTGTCAAGCACGATTAGACTTTCTAAGTATTTATTAAATTAATTGTGGATGTATATGTGTGTGTGTATATTTGTGTGTGATCTCAAGGGATTGATTGTAAGACTTGGGGGTTCAATAATTTTTTATTTTGTCTGTATGTCGAGTTGCTCCATTCCCGTATAAATACAGGATTTGTAGATTTTCTATTCTATATGATTTATAATGGCTCTAACGTGTGCTGTTGGTTAAGATTCTCGTGCGTAAGTTTCAGTGAATGTCATCGTTTGTAATCTAGTAATAATCTCGGTAATTTTATAATAGTCCTCACGTGCATTGTTCTTAAGCTCCTTGTGTTTATATTCTAAAAAATATAATTATTCAGATATGGTTATAATTTTAAATAATTTTATCCTATGAAAATATTCTATGAAATTCTATTTTCTAAATATTTTAATTTAAAAATTGTTATTTTAATTTTTTTTTCAGTTTTATTTCGTCTTTTATTTTCTCTTTTAATATTTATTTTAAAAAATAATTTTATTTATTTTAATTAGAAATGTATATATTGGATATTCCTTAACAGTGTTCAACAATCAATCAATTAATAGCAGGTGATTTATCTTTTCCTTTTCTGTCAATCTCTCCTTTTGTATACTGTCAAACTTTGAAGGTTACAATTGCAAATAGCCAAACAACAAAATTAGTATTCTCTTTTGCCACACTGGCCTCAAGATTAACCCCTTATTTGCCTGCTAATAAATCAAACTCTTCTGAGCTACATGTCCTTCCATGGCCTCTCTTGACTTAACTATGATATCAAAAAATTCATGACATAATAAATTTAGAAAGGTTATTGTAGAGTGTCATCATAAGGGATAAGGGCATTGAACAAAGTGACAAAAATCTTGATTCAATTTTCTTAGATAAATAGAAGTCGTTATGCTTAACATGATCTTGACAATCAAATTTTTTTCACATTATCATTAACCAAATCGTTGTTCATGACTCAAGATTCTATTTTATTATTAATCTGATCATAGCTTACTATTTTTTTCTTCTTTTCTAAACATTCTTGTATTAATTGGATTGAAGGTGAGAACTACCGGCCACGAGTTATTTTACTATGCGTTTAGTAGACTTTTGCTGTTAGGGTAGGGATCAACCCTTTCAAGTTATTCGGTTTTATATAATAAAACTTATAATTAAATAAAAAAATTTATCATATTATTGGGAAAAATGAAAGATGAAAATTGAATTAAAATACCATAGAAAACTTTTAGTATTTTCAGGTAACATACAAAATCAAAAAAATTAAGTATGATTATCTTTTTAAATTGGATATAATCCATAATAAAAGTGAGTTGTTTAACTCAGACCAGCCTAAGTTGTGTTTTTTTTATAAATACTTTTGTATTTTAAATAAAATAACTATTTTAGTATATTACATTTCATATAGTTAGTAATGTTTTGTGTTAAAACTATATCTTCATGATATTTCAATCTAAATATAATAATTCTCAAAATATTTTATATATTTTAGATATTTATATATATAAATAATTTTTAAATAAAAATACTTAAAAGTAAAAATAATTGTCAAAACTAGACTAAGTTTACGTTATAAGATATAAAAAGGTGTGAAATGTATAGTCTTATAAAGAAAATCTTATTTGAATAATAAGATATCTATAATTAGTTAAAATTAAGAAATAGGACAACCATCAATGGCGACTCCTTTAGCTGTAGGGCAGGTGGCCAAAGGGTATCACTCGCCATTGTTACCTCACCAGGCAATCCTAATATTTGTCCAATACTGTACCCCGATGAAGATGAGGATTGTCATAAAGGCAATACCGGCATCAAGGCCATCGGAGAGGATTTAATTGTATCGGGCCCACCACCTCGACCGATACTTAAAGATGACAAATCCCGAGAGGAAATCGACGATGATCCAACTCGAGAAGTTGACAGCGGTGGCCAGAGGCATCATGGAGGTCGAGCTGAGGAAGATAGGCATGTGGATAAGTGGAATCCATTTCTACTTGGGGAGCGCTTTGTGTGCAAGCCAAATAAGGAGAGGTAAAACTACTCCAGCAAGGAAGAACCAGTTCACTTTCGAGTACTTATCAAGGTTTCCGAAGATCCTCCTCAGCCCCACGAAGCCCCAAATGACGGAGGCATTGAAGAAGACGTTGTCCATCAGGCACATCTATTGGTTGTTTGACCGTAGCAACTCGGTGTCGCAAGGATTATGAATGGATCTCATCACCCACCACGTTGTTCCCGTGTACACCACCACCACCGATACCACTGCCCCAACCATCTACAAATCAGTTTTCACTCAAGAAAATAAGTGGAACATATAAAAAATCAATGAAAAAAATTAATGAGATTAATAAAAAAATCAATTCCGCAATAAAACTTTTAATTTAGTTAGTAGTAAATTATATGACAAACCAATTGACCTAAACATCTAACTACTTAGAAGAAACAAAGGGGTGCGGCCTCAGGATAAGAAGGCGGCTACTACATTTTCTAAATATATTGACATATTTGGAACGGTTAACAAACATGGTATATAGAACTATGTATATTAATTTCTTATTGCTTGCATTTTCACATACCAACGGGGCATATTTGCCATGTAATCATGCTATAATATGTATTTAACATGCATGGCACTCAATTTCATATTTTTAAGGCATATCAGGAGTCAAGGTAACCAGGGGAGACACACTGAAACTCATATTGAATATGAATTTATGGTAACTTGCTTTTCCTCTCATCCAAACTAAAAAAGGACTTTTTGTCCTAAATTATATAACCAAGTTTTGACCCCGTGCAATATTAGCGGAAGCAGTATAAAATTAAATATTTAATACACGTAAAGAATATTTATATCTAGATGATAACAATAACAATAAGTATGTAAGATATATATGAGTATAAACAATAATAAAAAGATAATTTTTGGTGACGAATAGAAAATTCGATATCAATGGTAATCGAGAAAAACCCTCCGGTTTCAAAAGTCGGAAGAAATGTACTATAAAAATCAACTTACAAATCGGGTGTGTGTGGCACAACCTACCAATTTACTCCCATCTTGTTATCCCTACCAAGGAATTCTTTGGATTTGCCCGTAATCGAACCGGACGCCCTTCCGATCTTCACGTCAATCTTCCCTCTTATGTCACTTGAATTGCCGAACACGTATGGGGAGATTACATGTTTCAAGTTATTGTCGCTAAAGCTAATGACATTGTCTTGATCGCTACTTTTCCTCCCGAGTCTATTGCTCCTTATGGTTCGCTAGAGTTTGGGCCTGGTCGAGTCGCGATCATATTGACCACCACTTCTTGGTGACGATTTCATGGAGGGAAGGCTTTAGTCCTTCTCTGCCTGCAGTGCTAGAGCTCTTGCTAGAGTTTTTGACGAACTTGGTGATGTGGACTCTCCGAATCAATTCTTCTATCTCCCACTGGAGAGACTTAAAATCCTCCGTGGAGTGTCAGGGAGATAAATGGAAATCACAGTGCTTGGCAGGATTTTCTCTCTCTGCTTTCTTAAGTTGTTTTGGCCACTTAAGAAAACTTCCTCCCACGGATCTGCATGTGGACGTTCGAATGTGTGTCAGTTAAGGGCGTCAAGTTGATAGGCCCGTAGTCCTTACGCTCTGGTGGTCGAGTCCTGTTGTACTTCTTGTGGGCGTGATCACCACCATTGTACTTTCTCTTTCCTTCACCTAGGAATGAGCGACTGCTCGGGTCCTTTCGGGATACTTAGTCTCGTTGGTCTCCTCCTTCTTTGCGTAGGCTCGAGTGATAGACTCGCCTCTTGGAAGGTTTTGCGATTCTTATGCTTGGTGTGCCTAAAAATCCTCATATGTTAGCGCAGAGATGAAATTGCTAAGCTTCATCTCCTCCGTCGACTGGGATCCCGGCTAGCTTCTGCCATGGCGATCCGAGAATTTTTACAGATTTTCTCCCTACTTCTATTTGATATGGGAGAAGTGTCAAGACTACTTCTCTTCCCGAAGGTTGGAGCGTATTGCGCTAGAAGGTCGATTAGCTCCCTAAAGCTTCGATCGAATCCGAGGAGGTGATGGAATCATATGTAAGCATTTCCTTTCAAGGTAGCGGGAAGCGGCATCTACCGCATCCTCCAATCATCATGGAGACTCGAGATGGGTGTGAAAATAATCGATGTGATTTACTTGGATCGGTGCTTCCATCGTATGAGTCAAGGTTGACATCTTGAATTTCTTGACATTGGGCGGTTTAAAATCTCTATTGTGAAAGGAGATCTGTCCAGATCGATAGCGTGGTCGTCATCCTTGAACACGTGATTCCAGATCTTCTCCAATCTCGGATCAGCCCGAGAAGCGTTGGCCGATCTTTTAGAGTTGAGATAAGTCCTCAGCTCCATTTTTTCTCTGGTGTAGCCGGTAGTCGGTCTGCCTCATGTCACTAGTGGATCCCGACAACCGAGACTCCCTCAGAGCCTGGATCCCGGTCTTCGCACGAGTATCGAGGTTCTTTCGCTTTGGATATTTTTTCGAGCCATCTTGTGATCGCTCTTGACTTTGGTAGGCTTTGGGCGCATGAGGACTCAATGTATGAATGTTGGCCGCCTTGGATTTCTTGGCCTAGTTACTTCTTCCTCTGCCTCCTCTCCTGAGGCCGGTGCAAAAAATTCTCTTTCATGAGCCTTACTTTTGTGAGTGCTACCATGGCGAGTGGAGCATTTGAAGTATTTTGTTTGTATTCTGCATTACTCCACCATATTTTAAAAGAAGGATGCGAGCAACCCGTTGACCGTCCCATTAACCATTGCACCAATAGCGTGGTCCTAGTCAGGTGAGATCACGTCCTAGCGGGCTTGCTAGCTTTTGCTCTTGTGTTCACCATTCTGGTTGATGATGTTGGCTTAGAAGGTGAAGCTGAGAAAGATATCTGAGAAAAATGGCTGGCTTTTTTTAAGCATTTTCACAGACGGCGCCAATAATGCGTCCCTGAATCCAAATTTCGAATAGGTTTAGATCAACTTGGTCGTCTGAATTCAGCTCCATTCATCGAGTCTGAATTTTGCACACCACGACAACAAATAAGAGGTCAGGTGTTAGTAGGATGTTGTCCCACCGAAAATACTCTGATACTCAAGTCAGTAATTAGCCTTCGAACTTTAAGAAGGTAAAGAAAATGAATGCAATGGGAAGGTAAAAAGTGCTTGTGATGGGTGTTTTACACTCGACACGAGAGGCTTTGTGGCTCGTGAGGAGCGCCCTGTCTCTTAGTCTTTTTGTGTCCGCTAGGAACGTAGTGAGAGAGGGCGTAGTGAGAGAGGAGAGTTAGAATTCTCGTATGCATGGGAGCTTTAAATGTCGTGGCGCCGTGTGAGCTTATGAGATCGTTTTTAAAGCGAGGAGTGAACGTGTATTGGAGTAAAGATTCCATGGGCTTTTATGGTTGAAATCACGGGCGGCCTTTCTTGGGTAGGAAGGCTTGATTCACGTTCTACTGGATTGCTTCCTTTTAAGCGTGGAGCTTCAATGGCGGTAATGGCTTTTGGATTGATTGCCTTCCTTCTATATTTTGTAAATTTAAGTTTGCTATAGGTAGGAAGAGAGAATTTGACATTTTCTCATGGACGTGCACTAAGTGTGTCGGTGATTCTGATAGAGATTGCTTTTTAGGAGGCGTGAAATCGAGGTTAGAGAGTTGTTACTAGTTGTGGACGGAAGTGTGGCAGAAATTTGGCTTGGCCCACGCAGGAAGCCTGCTCTTAGGGTGGCCCACTATGGTGTTTTTTCGGTTAACAAAAATGTTGAATGTATCTAAGAGCATGTTGTCCGCCAACTGGCCTTTCGTCCGTCAATGGTTGGCGTTGACCGTCAGGCGCACATATAGGCTATTGTGGATTTGGGCCATTCATCCCTCTTGCCCAGCCCACCGAGTGTACCACCCATCGATAAAACTCGGTGCATTTCAAAGACTAAAAAATAATATTGGCTAAATTTGTTCATAAATTTGTCAAAAGTTTCAAATAATTTTTAGATATTATAAGACAATTTTATTTCATTATATGAATATTATTTGTGTATTTTTAAATAATTTGTGTTAAAATTTTGGCAACCAAAGTACATGATTTAGATATAAAATTATATACTTTTTGTGATATAATAATTTTTACTTAATATATATTTTAGGTACGCATTTAATTGGGACTAGTAGCATAGTTTATTATCATTAAAAATATATTTTAGTGATAAAATTATTTTTTATCATTATAAATTATAAATATATTTTTGTCACTATTAATAATTAATATTTCTAATTTAGTGACAAATATATAATTTTGTTATTAAAATTTTAAAATTAAATTAGCATTAGTTTATAAAAAAATAAAATAATTAATATTAAATAATAAAAATAGAGTGATAAAAATATACTTATTGGGTCCGATAAGAAGGACTAGGAGAACTCAAAGCCCAATCCAAGGAACAACGGCCCACGCGGCAGGTTCAGCCCACATCCAAAAACGGCCTACATGGCAACCCAGAAGCACAGCCAATGGGAACCGTCTGCAACCCATTAATGCAGCTGACGAATAACAGAGGAAACGGGCCAATAGGAAGAAAGTCAATGCAGCCAATCCCAGCACAAAAAGTAGACCAAGTATGGCTTGCGATGCCCAAAATCTACACGCCGTCAAAAGACAACAACCGATACATCGGGACTACCGTCAACGGTGAACGACCAACGAATCTCCGCAGGAGGATTCTCGTGCCAAGGGTTCCAACGGAAGGAGCCATAAATCCCCCATGCTCATAGGGAAGGGGAGAGACTCTTTGGCCAAAGAAAGGACTCTCAAATCCTACTTCAATCAACCCGATCAATTGGCCACCGAAAAACAACGGCCTGGCACCGAGACATACGCCCGTGCATGCGCAAGCTCATGAACTTAGCCACCACCGTCTTTCTAAATATCCCAATGATAACAATTTAACTATATTTTTGTATTATTAAATTTCTTCCACTAACTAAATTTTTTGATTTGTCCAGCGACACATGCATTCCGTCTCAAGCTCAAAACTTAAATGTTCGATCACTATTTGTCTTTCAATTAGGAAGACAGGATGGAAGCTTCAACCTAGCCAGTGTGCATAAGAACTTCCTATTTCTCAAAGTTTTGGATGTTATGCTTCCATTTGACTAAATATATGAACTTGTCTTGCCCTCTTGAAATAGGAAATCTAATTCACTTGATGTACCTTGAAGGCTCAATGCATGGAATGCTTCCCAAATCAATTGCAAATTTAAGAAGTTTACTCACACTAGACTGTAGAAAATGTCCCTTATCATTTAAGGAAGGGCACAAAATTTGGTGGAAGATGTACCGAGTTCGACACCTTCTTTTTGGTCATATAGAGGTCCCCCATGGGATATTTAAGTTTTCCGCTTATAGGAGCTTGCAAACATTGTTGGGTGTAGGGAGGTGATTGGATGTTAAAAGAAATGTCAATATTGAGTCCAACTGTCGAAAGATTACATATCTTGTACATATCAACCAATGAACAATTGGAAGCCGTATTTCAATGCCCAAGTTTCAAATTAGGCTATCTTCAAACTTTGAGTTTATATTGGAGAAGTGATGTTCAGTTACGGAATATAGGATTATCATTCCTTTGCCACGGCCTGCGTAAATTGAAGCTGTGGGGACCCAGTAGGGGAAGAAGATTCTTCTCCACCAAATCTATTTCCACCTAACCTTGAGAAAGTATCTTTGTACTACTCTGAGTTGAAATCAAATAAGACCATGGCAACTCTAGGAAAACATCCCAACTTAAGGTATCTTTGCTTAGATATAGACTCATACATGGGGACATATTGGACTTGGCGCGGAGAGTTCCTGCAACTAGAGAGGCTTGAAATGCTTAACCTCCCAATGTTAAAGGAGTGGAATTTGGAAGAAGGGGCGATGCCTCGTCTTAACTTCTTTCGTGTAGGTGGTTGTTCAAGATCGATTAGGCTTCCTGAACTAGGGAATAATGTTGTTGTCTATCACTATTAGACTTCCTGAGTATTTATTAAATTAATTGTGGATATATATGTGTGTGTGTGTGTGTGTGTGTGTGTGTGTGTGTGTGTGTAGTCTCAAGGAATTGATTGTAAGACTTGGCGGTTCAACAATTTTAGATTTTATTTGTATGTCGATTTGCTCCATCCCTATATAAATATGGGATTTGTAAATTTAATATTCTATATGATTTATAATAGTTTTAAAGTGTGCTATTAGTTAAGATTCTTGTATTTAAGTTTTGGTGTATGACATCTTTTGTAATTTAATAATAATCTTTGTAATTTTATAATAGCTATCACGTGTGTTGTTCTTAAGTTTCTCGTATTTATATTCTCTAGTAAATATAATTATTCAGATATGGTTATAATTTTAAGTAATTTTATTCTATTAAATTCTATTTTCTAAATATTATAATTTGAAGTTAGCTATTTCGATTATCTTTTAATTTTATTTTGTCTTTTATTTTCTCTTTTAATATTTATTTTTTAAAAAAATTAATATTATTTATTTTAGTTAGAAATGTATATCTTGGATATTTCTTAACAATGTTCAACAATCAATTAATAACAGGTGATTTAATAAATGTGTAATTAATTAATAATATTATATACAATTACCATGTGAAAAATAATACGTGTAGTTCATTCATCTTTTCTGTCAATTTCTCCATTTATATACTGTCAGACTTTGATTCAGTCAATCGATGGTTACGATAAATATTTTTTTTTTGGAAAATAGGTGAGCACGCCACGATGACTGACTCGGTCAGCGGTCATCCCACTCCCCAAAACACGAAAAATGGAATCTTACAAGAATATTAAATTATTTTTTATTTTACTTAATCACCTTGACTTTTATGTCTAATAATCAGCCTCAATAATTGATGGATTGGCTATTGTTTTAAAGGAGTAATTAAAAAACTAAATTTTTAAAAATAATTATGATTATATAACAGCTACTCAAAAATAAATAAATAATTATGCATATATAATAAATCGTATCAGGTCATAAAAAAATATTAAATAATAATCTAAATATTATTATGAAGGTTTTGATATTTTATATTTCAAGTCAAGTGATAACAGAATATTTTTTTGTAAGTAAAAAAGTATTTATAAAAATAAAAATTTATAAAATTATTTAATAAATTATATAAAATAACGGTAAAAAAAGAAATAATAAAATTGATTTAGAATGAAATATAATTCTTATACACAGATTAAATTAAAAAAATTAATTATATATTCCTCATTTATAGATTTAAAATAATGCTCGTCGGTCTAAAATTTCTATAAATGAGAATATAAGTACATTTGATATATCAGATATTATATTATTTATTTATAATTAATACAAAATTTTTATATTTTTTATTTTTATAAAAGTAAAATAATATTTTCTATTTTCTCATATTTCTTGTATGTAAGTAAAAAAAAAAAAGATATAATTTTTTTTTTGAAGGATTTATTCTGTTGGACAAGTTATAGTTAAATATCCGTGCCTTCAACTGGCATCCAAGACTTACTAGAAATTCCACCCTATTTCCCCTCAACATATATATATATAATATATATATTTTTTTTACAGATTATCATTCTATTATGAGTATTGTTTTTGGGCTTCAAACTCTATAATTTAACTTCTTGTAATTTTGGAAATATTCTCGTATCTTATTTGCTATTTGATTTCTTCTACAGTTAGTTAAAATCGATGTAGCTGAATAATTTCTGCAATCCCAATTTTTAATGAAGAGTTTTAGAGGTGACATAGAAGCTAGCCGACACCAAATATCAAATTATGCTTGATATTACGTGAGGCGTACAAAACTTAAGAAATGTTAAATGTAGGCAATTTCATGGAATTCACAAAGCAATTACATGTCATATTTTTTACAATAATTTTAGCAAATTATATTTAATAAATAACCTACTACTTAAAATTAAATAAGGTACAAAAATATTTTTCCTTAGCTTTATATTTGATAAATACTATTCTAAGTGTCAAATATAACTACTTAAAAATATTTTTCTCCAGCTGATTGCCAGTGGCAGCCAGTTGGCTGATGGGAGCTGCTGAAAAAGAAAGGAGACACTATTAAAAAAAATTGAACTGATTGAAAATGTTATTCTTTTTTATTTTTATAATTTGAAGTGTTAAATTTATATTATTTCACAGAATATTGTTCCAAATATATTAAAACGATAAAAATATATTTTTTATTTTTTTACAAATAAAAAAAGATATCTAAATATAAATATAAATATATATATATATATATATATATATATATACAGTAAAGCTGTAATTCATATATATAAAAATAATATAATATTATCATATTAATTTCTTATATTATATTAATATTATATAATAATAGGCTCGTATAATAAATAATTTTATGCTATATAGAGAGAGAGAGAGAGAGATGGTATGCTAACCAGCAATGTAGATCTAACCGTTGTTAAATGTATAAATAAATAAAATATTACGTTGTTAAATGTACTAACCGGGTAGGTAATGGTATTTCTAACATCATCTTCTAGATGATATGTTAATATAAAGTCTAAAATATAAAACAAATAGAGTAAAAGTCTATTTTGATGGCCTTTTATATTAGACGCATATCTTATGATTATCCGTATATATTTTTTGAAATTGTTTACAATTCTAATAAAATATATATGTATTTATAAAAAATATCAAAAAATAGAGGATAAAAAAAAGGAACGTACATAAGAATAGTTTTTTTTTTATGTCAAAGGATATTTTTTATATATTATAAAATATTTTATTGATTTATTTATATAAATAAATTTATATTAAAATGGACAAATAAATTATATATTTCAGCTTTCGAAAGATTTTTTAAATGTATACATAAAAAAGCCAAAATATGGTGGGGTTACACAAAGCGGTAATTGAAGGGCATCATGCGGCTTGCTTTTTCTCTTTGAAAAATCAATAACAATAAAAAATTGACAAGACCAGACATAAAGAAAAAATAAAAAATAATAACAATAATGAATCATTATTTAAGTTGAATTGACGAAAGGGAGGGATAAGAGTTTACAAACAATCCTAAGAAAAACCCTTCGTTCTTCCTCTTGCTTCTTGAGAGGAGAATAAACACGATGAGTTTGGAATCATTTCTTCTCTCTTCTCTGGTTCAAAAATTAGGTGAGCTTTTGGCAGATGAGGCCAAACTTTTATGGGGTGTGGAAGGCCAAGTTCAGAGCATGCAAAGGGAGCTAACATGGATTGGGAACTATCTAAGGGATGTTGATGAAGGACAGGAGGAGAGCAGCCATTTACTTCGTACTCGAATAAAAGAGATAAGGAATATCACTTTTAAAGCAGAAGATGTGATAGATTCATTTATTTTTTTAGAAGACACGAGGAGAAGAAAAAGCTTTCGAAAGAGGTATGTTTTTTCCTTCCCCAACTATCTCGTGCAAAGACATCAAATAGCATCTGAGATTAAAGCCATCAACACAACGACACAAGAAAATAAGAAGACGTTCGAAACATATCACGTTAGCAGGAGGAATGAACGAATTCGGGGGAGGCGGCCACAAGGCAATCCCCACAACATCGATGAGTATGCTGTTGGCCTGGAGGACGATGTCAACAGGTTAGTTAAGAAACTGACCACAGAACATGAAAAAAACGTTTTGTGCATTGCAGGGATGGGTGGCTCTGGAAAGACCACTCTTGCCAAAAAACTTTACAATCATGAAACTATTGAACAACACTTTCAATGTAAAGTATGGGTTTGCATATCACAAGAATGGAGTGTTGATCACATTCTAGTTCAGATCTTGAGGCAAGCCACCGGTCAGGAGAACACATCAGGTGGAAAAAGGAGTACCGAAGGGTTGGTGGAGGAGGTACATAAACATTTGGGAGAAAATCTTTATTTGATAGTGCTTGATGACGTCTGGAAAAAGGAAGCTTTGAAAGATTTACTCCCAGCATTTCCAATTAGAGGGAAAGGAAGTAAGATTATTATTACTACTCGTTTTTCTGAAATTGTTAAAATTCCAGGGTTGTTTTATTCTTTCCATGAGCCACGACGGCTTAATGATGTTGAATCTTGGGATTTGCTGACCAAGATAGCCTTGAATCAGCAGCAAGGAGATGATTTTAAGAGGTTGGGCGAGGAAATGTTGAAAAAATGTGCTGGGCTACCACTTGCTATTATTGCTTTGGGAGGAATACTTTATGGAAAGCACAGTATTGAGGAATGGGAAATGATTAGCAAAGATGTAAGTGCAAAAGTGATGGAAGGTAATGGTACACAAGACTATGGCATTGTAAAAGACGTTTTAGCATTAAGCTATAATGAGCTACCTTACGATTTAAAACCATGCTTTCTCTACTTTGCTCTCTTTCCCGAGGACTCTATGATTGACGTTAAAGAGTTGATGAGAATGTGGATATCAGAAGGTTTTATAACAAATGAACAATGTCGCGGACAAGAAACATTAGAAGATGTAGCAATACAGTTTTTAGATGAGTTGATCCAACGTTATGTCATTCAAGTTGAGAGAAGAAATTATAAAGGGAAAGTGAATAGAGTTCGAATTCATGATTTGATACGAGAACTTTGCATTGAAAAGGCAAAAGAACGAAATTTTCTCGAGATATTTCCTCTTCAATCTTTTGCTGCACAGACACAAATTCAAGGTGGAACAACAACACAAGCACGTCGAATTAGCTTACATTCTTCTTTAAGGTATTTTTTAAATTTATATCATACAAAAATTGCAAGATTTTGGATTTGGTATGGTAAAAATAACAATTTGTACTTCATTCATGAAATACTTTGTTGTTATTCTACAACACATTCGCTATTCACTTTAGACATTAATAATTATAATGTAGAAAGTGACCCTTAAAATATTTATAAGGGAATATAAATGTTTAGCATTTCTCATTTTTAAAATTGGGTTAGAATACCGAATAGAGGAGAGGAAAATCATTCAGTTTGTTTTTTAATATTTTTTATCATACTTTTATTACTTATAACTCTCTAAAACTATAGGTTTCATAGTGCCCTTTTTCTTAGAGTTTTGTTCACTAGTGTTACTATAAAATTATTTTTCTTAATAATATTCTTTCATTCATAACAAAAATAATGCCAATTCCTAAACAATATATAGAGCCAATTTTAATTTTTTTAATTTTTATTAAATCTAAATAGGTGCTACATATAATGAGTCGGGTCATAGTTTGGTTATAGGTGGGTGAAATAAGTAGTATTACTCTAAAAATATCATTTTGTAAAGAGAAATGTTATTTGTCCCCCAACGCCCCATTTGCAACTCTTCTATCTATATGTAGGACCCATTAATATATATATATATATATATATATATATATTAAATAAAACAAATTGCACATATAGGGAGAGAGAATTGTGAATGACTTATAAGTGGGTAGAATACGTAATAATGTTCATCCGTAGAATATTTTTAAGCTTTCTCTTCCCAAGAGTGTCCCTTGTTGATCTAAATATCCTGATGACAAAAGTTTAACTATATTTTTGTATTATTAAGTTTCTTCTACTAACCAAAATTTTTGACTTGTGCAGCGACACATGCATTCCGTCTCAAGCTCAAAACTCAAATGTTCGATCACTATTTGTCTTTCAATTAGGAAGACAAGAACGAAGGTTCAACTTGGCCGATGTGCATAGGAACTTTCGATTACTCAAAGTCTTAAATATTATGATTCCATTTCTATACCGCTCCATAGAATATGTCTTGCCTACTGAAATGGGAAATCTAATTCACTTGACGTACCTTGGAATAAAAGGCTCACGGTCTGTAATACTTCCCGAATCAATTGTGAATTTAAGGAGCTTAGTCACACTAGACTGTTGCAACTGTCACTTATTATTCAAGGAATGGCGCAAAATTTGGTGGAAGATGTACCGGGTTCGACACCTTCTTTTAGATAATTTAGAGGTCCCCCATGGGATATTGAAGTTTTCCGCCTATAGGAGCTTGCAAACATTGTTGGGTGTACAAGGAGGCGATTGGATGTTAGAAGAAATGTCAACATTGAGCCCAACTATCAAAAGGTTGGGGATCCAGGACATATCAACCAATGAACAACTGAAAGTCGTATTTCAATGCCCAAGTTTCAAGGTAGGCCATCTTCACACTTTAAAGTTACATTGGAGTAGGTCTCTTGTGCTACAGAATAAAGAATTATCATTCATTTGCCACGGCCTGCGTAAATTAGAGCTGCGTGGACGAATAGGGGAAGAAGATTCTTTTCCATCAAATCTGTTTCCCCCTAGCCTTGAGAAACTTATCCTGATCATCTCTGAGTTGAAGTCAATGAAGACCATGGCAATTCTAGGAAAACTTCCCAACTTAAGGTATCTTTACTTGGGTAGCCACTCATTTGAGGGGACAAATTGGATTTGTAGTCGTGGAGAGTTCCTACAGCTTGAGCGTCTTAAAATCTTCAACTCTCCAAATTTAAATGAGTGGAGAGTGGAAAAAGGGGCAATGCCTCGTCTTAACACCTTACATATAACTCGTTGTCCAGGACTGATTAGGCTTCCAGAATTAGGGAATGATGTTGTTGTCCATCACTTGTAAACCTAAGTATTTATTAAATTAATTGTGGATGTATATATATGTTTGTGTGTGATCTCAAGGGATTGTAAGACTTGGGGGTTCAATAATTTTTTATTTTGTTTGTACGTCGAGCTGCTCCATTCCCATATAAATACGGGATTTGTAGATTCAATATTCTATATGATTTATAATAGCTTTAAAGTGTGTTGTTGGTTAAGATTATTGTGTTTAAGCTTTGGTGTATGGCATCATCTGTAATCAAGTAATAATTTCTGTAATTTTATAATAGTCCTCACATGTGTTGTTTTTAAATTTCTCGTGTTATATTCTAGTAAATATAATTATTCAGATATGGTTATAATTTTAAATAATTTTATTCTATTAAAATCTGTTTTCTAAATATTTTAATTTGAATATGGTTATAATTTTAAACAATTTTGTGCTATTAAAATTTATTTTCTAAATATTTTAATTTGAAGCTTACTATTTCGATCATTTTTTAATTTTATTTCATCTTTTATTTTCTCTTTTAATATTTACTTTAAAAAATTGATTTTATTTATTTTCATTAAAAATGCATATATTGGATATTCCTTAACAATGTTCAACAATCAATTAATAACACGTTATTTAATAAATGTGTAATTAATTAATATTATCATATATAATTAGGTCACGACAAGACAATGAAAATTGCAAGTATTTTGAGGACCATAAGAGCTTTCATGGCTGGAAAATAATACGTGTAGCTTATTTATCTTTTCTGTCAATTTTTTTATTTGTATATTGTGAGTACCATAAGAATCTTATGAGAATATTAAATTATTTTTTATTTTACTTAATCACCTTGGCTTTTATCTCTAATAATCAGTCTCAACAATTGATGGATTGGCTATTATTTTATAGTAATTGAAATACTAAAATTTTAAAAATAATTATCATTATACAACAACTACTCCAAAATGAATAAATAAATAAATAAATAACCGTGCATATATAATAGATCTTATCTGCTCATAAAAAATATTAAATAATAACCTAAATATTATTATAAGGATCTCGATATTTTATATTTCAAGTCAAGTGACAATAATATATTTTTCTGTGAGCAAAAAGCATTTATAAAAATAAAAATTTATGAAATTATTCAATAAATCATATGAAATAATGGCAAAAAAAGAAACAATAAAATTGATTTAGAATGAAATTTAATTCCTATATACAGATTAAATTAAAAAAACTAGTTATATATTCCCCATTTATAGATTTAAAATAATGCTCCTCGGTCTAAAATTTTTATAAATGAGAATATAAGTATATTTGATATATATCACATATTATATTATTTATTCATAATTGCTACAAAATTTTCTATATTTTTTATTTTCTATGAAAGTAAAATTATATTTTCTATTTTTTTATATTTATTATAAGTATAATTATAGATATAATTTTTTTTTAAAGGACTTATTCTGTTGGACAAGCTGTAGTTAAATATCCGCGTCTTCAATTGGCATCCAAGACTTACTAGAAATTCCACCCTATTTCTCCTCAATATATATATATAGTAAAACAGTTATTCATACTTATTAAAAAATAATATAAAATTATCATATTAGTTTACTATGATTACTTATTTTTAAAAAATAATTATATTTTTTTATCTAACATATTTTTAAGAAATTGTCCTAAGCGGTTATTCATATGTATTAAAAAATAATATAATATTATCATATTAATTTACTATGATTACTTATTTTTGAAAAATAATTATATTTCTTCATACAACACATTTTTAAAAAACACTTCCTAAGTAATAATCTTATATATATATATATATATATAAATTGTTGAGAATTCAAATAAAATATATATATTTATAAAAAATACCAAAAAAACAGATGATAAAAATAAAATAGAAAGGGAGGTACGTAATGTCTTCACCTGCCTTTCTTATCTTTCACTAACGAAAAATTAGTTCGAATATTAAAGGATATTTTTTAGTTATTATAAAAAATTTTATCTATTTATTTATATAAAATAAATTTATATTAAAATAGACAATAAATAATTTATTTCTGCTTTTGAAAGATTTTTCAAATGTATATATAAATAAGGCAAAATATGGTGGGTTTATACAAAGC
Source organism: Nepenthes gracilis (assembly GCA_033239525.1). Taxonomy (NCBI): domain Eukaryota; kingdom Viridiplantae; phylum Streptophyta; class Magnoliopsida; order Caryophyllales; family Nepenthaceae; genus Nepenthes; species Nepenthes gracilis. Next base: position 3,121,005 of record BSYO01000019.1, on the reverse strand, counting down.
AATAATGTATGTATAAGTATATTTGATATATCAGTTATTATATTATTTATCCATAATTACTACAGAATTTTCTATATTTCTCATTTTCTATAAAAGTGAAATTATATTTTCTATTTTCTTATTAATGGGTACCAGCGCCCAAGGCCTATTAGCGGAACCCATTTTCCAGTGGTCGGACCCTGACACCACAGAGATTCTGTGGGCCCAAGAAGCCCAATAAATCCAGGGGCAAGGACCGGCCCAAAATGGCATAATGGATTTAAAATCCACTTGGGCCCACGGACCAAAGGAGGGCTACAAACGTTACCATGCCTGCAAAAGTAGCATGCCAGAAACTTGGTGGCCAACCCTGACCCATCCGAAAAGAATGATGGCGCTGCACAGACGCACAATCACCCTTAACAAGACATTCGGAGATCATCGGTGTGCACACAACATCACGACACGGAAGAAATGGATTGGTGGAGTTAGTAGCTGGGCTAAAGACGCGCTGCGCCACCCTCAAAGAATAGCTCGATCATTATAAATATATTAATTGTGCACCTAATAAAGGATCTCCAATATTCACTCTGCTCTAGCTACCATGGAGAGAAAGAAAGAAAGAGAAAGAAAAGGTCTTGAGTATGCTTTGTAATCTCATTGTAATTTGTAACATCATAGTAGAGCTCATTTACGGACTAAAGTCCCGTGGTTTTTCCTTTCCATTTACGAGAAGGTTTTTTACGTAAAATCTCATGTATCATCACTTTCTCCTCCCCTCTCCTACATCCAAGATTACACCCACTTGTCAGAAAGGACAACCAGACTGTTCTTTATGTTGCATGAGTTCCGTCCAAGTGCATCCAGAGGCTCCAAGTGGACGTTTGGATCTTCACCCATACGTGGCCGGAATCCGATGACGCAACATTTGTGCCATCTATGGGAAGTGACTAAAAGTCAACTTTTCATGTTTTTTATAGGACATCCAGAAACCTTCCAATAGCCTTTTTTCAAAAGTTCGGCATGGTGAACACGACGGCACAAGCAACTACACTGGTCAGGAAAGTAGCTTCGTGCGACAATGGCTCCGCTCCCTCTGTCAAGATAGAGGACGATCCTGACCCGATTGTATAGGCTTTAGTCACTAGAATCGATGACATGTCCAAAGCCTTCTTGACCCTTTGCTCTAAAATGGATGAACGGATGAAAGGAGTGCCTTCCAAGGCCTCTCAGACAACAACGTCCCATAGTAGGGGCAAAAGGAAGGAGCACGCAAGCAAGCAAATTAGCCAACATGATATCCCGAGGACCCAAGTTGCCTCGACCAGCAAAGTCCCTCGGAGACTTGAAGACCGCTTAGGTCCTCGGGTTCAGGAGAAAAGCCCTGAGAGGCGTAACCCATTTTTCGTCTGTAGCAATCAGAAACGTGCTGTTCAGGAGGCAGCTCTACGGAACAATGCCCCTCCGAGGGTTAGGGGAGTCTCCGAGCTGCAGGCAATCCAAGAGTCTTATGAGTTGAGAAATTACCTCAACAAAAAGAAGGTGGAAGCTCCACCCCACATGGAGGAGAGACTGGAGAAGGTTTGGAACCGCGTCTTTGGCGAGAACAACGGAGGGGGAGATAATGTGCTCCAATCTCCATTCGTTGCGAAAATCGGAGCGAGGACACTCTTGCCAAAGTTCAAGATGCCAAATCTCGACATCTCTGACGGAAGTCTTGATCCGATGGATCATCTAAACCACTTCCGCAAGCGTTTGAGTCTCCAAGGCCTAGACGAGATGACCATGTGTCAGTATTTTCCACTAACATTGAAGGGGGATGCGAGAGTGTGGTTCTATGGACTGCCGGCGGACTCCATTCGCACCTTCAGCGATTGGGCAGCTGTTTTTCTCTCCCAATTCGCCTCCAGTAGGAGAGTGGAGAAGCAACCCTGGCACCTCACCCGAGTGAAGCAGGGTGCTAGGGAAAGTTTGAGGGGATTCCTGGCCCAATTCATAGCGGAGACCAGGCAAATTCCGAAGTTAACCGATGATGTGAAACTGAACGCGTTTTTGTCTGCCTTGGAGGAGAAATTTTGGGAGTGGCCCAAGCCGTTGAAGAACTCGGGAGGTGGTGATCAAACTAAGTATTGTCACTATTATCGCAGTGGGGGCTACAGTACGAAGGACTGTCGGACGCTGTAGAAGGAGATCGTGAAACTAATAAGGAGGGGTCACCTCAACAACTTCTTATAAAGACCTGGACAAACTTTTGAAATAACAGGTGATGTTGAGGCCTACCAGCTCAGAAATCGAGTGGCAGCGGGGGTTGTAAACGCGCACTAGGTTGAGCTTCATCCTGTGAGCTCGAAACACTTCAAAGGTCTCCTCCAGATAGTGAACATGGCCGTCATCTATCCTACTTTTGACGAGCATGTCGTCCTCGTACACCTCTACGTTCCTTCGGATTTGGGTCTCAAATATCTTATTCACCAGACACTAGTAGGTTGCCCTGATATTCTTAAGGCCGAAGGGAATGACCTTACAGCAATATATTTTCTGGTCAGTCACGAAGGAGGTATGTTCCTCATCGTTTAGGTCCATCCTGATATGGTTATAGCCCGAGTAGGCATCCATGAAACTCAGGAGCTTGTGCCCAGATGTGAAGTCCACCAAGTAATCGATCCGAGAGAGTGGGAAACTATATTTAGGATAGGCTTTGTTCACATAGGTGAAGTCGACGCACATTCACCAGTTGCTGTTGCTCTTCTTCACGAGCACGACGTTGGATAGTCAATTCGAGTACTGGACTTTCCGTATGAATCTGGCATCCAACAGTCTCTTCACTCCTCTCTTACAGTTTTTTTACAAAGTGGTTTTTGTATTTCTATCTGATGGGCTTGTGGTTAGAATTAAGACCCAACTTGTAGGCCATTACTCTAACCGGTATCCCAGGCATGTCGGTAGGGACCCACGCGAACACGTCGGGGTTCTTCCATAGGAAGCTTATGAGTCGGTCGTGGTTGGCCGCCGTAAGGGAGCCGCCGACGTACATGCACTTCTTAGGCTCGACAGGGTCTAGGGGGACCATTTCGGTCGCTTCACCCGATTAGGCTTGTCACAGTGTGGCTTCGTTGCAAAAATCTAAGTCTCCGTCCAGCCGATCTAGCCCTGCTAGGGTGACTTGGGATAGGTTGCACGTCCGTCTCATCAGTGATCGCCCAAGCACCTCTCCTACATCGTACGGAGTGGAGAACTTCACCTTTAGATGATGGTTCTAAGTAACAGCCCCGAAGACGGTGAGAAATGGTCTACCTAATATGGCGTTGTAGATGAACGGTAGATCAACAACGAAAAACGTTTGCTCCCACGTAGTGGTACGCGGGAAAGTTTCCACCGTGATCTCTAACTGGATCTCTCCCTACATAGGTACCGGTTTGTTATCAAGGCCATATAGAGGAACTTCGGCCGCTTTCATCTAGTTTCGTCTCAACTCAAGTATAAAGAACGTATCAAGATATAGGAAATTTCGAGAGCTTTCATTATCAATAAAGATTCGGTTCAATTGATAATCGACCGTACCATTTAAAACAATGGCAATATAACAAGAGGATCAAAATAAGGGGAGGTTATATTAATAAGAGGATCAAAAGAATGGTTCATCTATAAGATCTTCATCAATGAAATTACTTTCATACAGAATACTCGATCTCTTCTCACTAAAATCTGAACCAGTTCCTCCACATATGATAAATCTTCACTGATTCTTAATGGTTTATGGTCAATGATTTGTAAGCGGCCATGGACATAATTTTGAGCATCAAAACATGAAACACATTGTAAACATTCTCTAAACTCAGATGTAGAGCTAGCCTATATGCCATTTCACCAATCTCTTCTGGAATTTCGAAAGATCTAATAAACCTCATCTTCAATTCCACGTATGATAAATCTTTGCTAATTCTTATGGGTTTATGATCAATGATATGTGAGGGGCCGTGGACACAATTTCGAGCATCAAAATGTGAAAAACATTGTAAACACCCTCTAAACTCAGACAAAGAGCTAGCCTATATGCCACTTCACTAATCTATTCCAAAATTTTGAAATATCTATGTTGGGCCCCAGTATGAAGGCCCATAAAAGCACGGCCCAAATAAAAGAGGCCCAGAAATATCCACATGAGCAGTCCAAAAGGCCCAGATGGGAAGCCCAAGGGCCGAGAGCCCAGAAGGTTTCTCGTCACCCGAGCGGCCAAGAAGCAAGAAGAATCTCTCAGACTTTCCAGAGGACCCCGAGGATCGTTCTCTCCCCTCGGCCGAGCACTGCAGGACTCACAGCCAATCCGGCAGAACCGCCCACGATGACTGGAATGCCAATCGCCCTATTTCGACGGTTTCAAGAAACCTATGCCTAGCGTTCCAACGTCAGCTAAGCATGCCTGGTCAAATCGGAAGATATCCAAATCTGCACACGACACGCGCAAAGGCTGCGGCCTTCGCCACCGCATGCGCGATTCCACACGCGTCGGCTATGTTAAAGGAAGCGGTGGTCCCGGACCTCACCGGGCGGATGAGCGACACGTGTCCATTCGGCAACGACCCCAACTTCCCACTATATAAATATAACAAGACCTCCTTTACAAAGGGAGATGCCTCACGGGGCCGAGAGAGAAAGGCTTTCCGGTCACTATCCCAACTCCAGCTTCCACTGGCTTCCTCCTTCTCCACGATTCCTCAAAGACGTGGAAGAAGGCTCCCCGAGAAACATAGTTTCTAAGGAGATAAAATACAAAACGAGAGATAGAGAAGGGAATAACCCTCACAATCTGATTGTAAAATCTCCAACCCACATAGTGAAACTCTTTACGAGGCCCCGAGCCTAGTGGTTTTCCTCCCCATTCAAGAGGAGGTTTTCCACTTAAAACATCCGGTCTCGATTCTCATCTCGCATCCAACACCTCACTCACTTGTGTTCACGGTTAACCACACTCGGACTAAATGCGCCTCGAGAGATCCTGCCGGAGGTGGTCGACATCCTACATCTCTGCGCCATGTGAGTCATCCAGGACTTGCCCTCACCATCTCCAACTACATTTGGCGTCCCCCGAGGACCCGTGGCGAACGCAACATCGCGCATTGGCGCCGTCTGTGGGAAGCGATAAAAGGAGGAACAAAAAACTTAGCGGCTTCCCATCCTCCCGACAAACAAAAACGCCCCAAAGATGCTCGGTAGACAAGACAGCCACGTCCCAGGAGAAGATCACACGGCGAGTGCCTCCTACGGGCGCGACGCAGTGGCGCCCGGCACCCCGGCGTGCGCAAGGCCCAGTCGAGAAGGTGGACAGCCTCACACAGGAGCTGTCAGCGACCTCCAGCAGAAAGCGATCGGACACTCCGGGAGCCCACGCTCCGAGCCGCGCCCACGGCGCTCAGCGGCTCCCGGTCGGCGCGGGCTCCCGAGCGAGTTGAGGGACTACCTCACAAAGAAGTCCATGAGCCCGGCCTTTCCGAGAAGGGGAGCTCAAAGGTCTGGAAAGACCTGTCTTTGGCCCAAAGGCCCAGCTGAAACCCATGGCCAAATACAGAAGACCCCCTGCCCGAGGGCGGAAACAGAAGGGCGCGCCCACGAAGAGGACCAGCGACCGTCCCGGCGCGATACACCCTACAGAGATGGTCCCCAGGGAAGAAAAATATTCAAGCCCATTGCCCTTCACCGACTCCTTCACCAACATCCCGAGACAGATCGAGGACGAAAGGTTCCTAAGATGGCCAAAGGCGTTAAAACACCGGAGGAGGTGACTGATGGGAGTCTTGCCATTACCATGGCGGCCAGCGCCACGACACCGAGGGGCAAAGCTCCAAGGCGGAACTCGAGGCTGGCAACGAAAGGTACCTAGACCACTTCTGCGGGACCAGGCACGCTCTCGGGAGCAGCGAGAAATGGCTGTCACGCCGCTCGAAGGGCAAGGCCATAATAGGCGCGGACTAAAAAAATAAAAAAAAGGGAGAGGAAGAGAGAAAAAAAAAAGGGACAAAAGCCTCTAGGCCACCCCATGTAAGAAGAACATGCATTAATAAAATGTGCATTTTTTCCCCTTACAACACAGTGTTTCCATGTTCTCTCCTCAACCGCTTCTGGGAAGACCCCGGGCACGGCCACGGAGCGGCAGGAAGCCGCCAACAATCCACGGCATAAATCAAAATCCTACTGACCAAAGGCGGTCCCAGGGCCACCCCTTGAGTCATCAAAAACTCCGGGCAGACCGGGCGGTCCCAGAGGCCGGGCCTTGAGGTCTCAAACCACAGTCATGACCGGGGCGGTCCCGAGGTCGGGCCTTGAGGTCTCAAAAAAAAAAAAAAGTAACCACAGGGCGGTCCCAAGCCGGCCCCTCGAGGTCATCAAAAACACGGCGACCGGGGCGGTCGAGAGGCCGGGCCTCGAGGTCTCAAAAACTCCTGGTCATGGGACCCGGGCGGTCCCGGAGGTCCGCCCTTGAGGTCTCAAAAAAGAAAAACCCCAGTGCGACCCAGGGCGGTCCCGAGGCCAGGCCCTTGAGGTCATCAAAACCCAGGCGAGACCCGGGCGGTCCCAGAGGTCGGGCCCGAGGTCTCAAAACCCGGGTGGGGCGATCCTCCAGGCCAGCCCTTGAGGTCTCAAAAAACTGCTCAGGCTGCGGCGGGCGGTCAGGTAGGGCCTTGAGGTCATCAAAACCCGGGGCCACCGGGGCGGTCCCTGGCCGGCCCTTGAGACCATAACTCGAAAGTTCAAACGCGACTAAGGCGCCCCCCGAAATCAAATGGCTAAGACACGCCCGGGAGGCTAAGGGCTAGAAGCCTTTGAATAGGTGAACCTAAAAGCCCACGAGAGGGTAAAAGATCTGAAAAGTCAACCCGTCGTGGAACAAAAGTTGGGCAGCGCGTCAAACACGCACAAAAAAAGAAGAAGAAAAGGAAGCGACGAACAAGACACGAAAGGAATGTCCAAAGCTCTGAAGCAAAAAGGACAAAGTCTTATTCATAAAAAAAGAGATCTCCTGTACAAGTATGGCAGAAAAATAAAAAGCAGAATAAAGCGGCAAGTGGGCGGCACATCAAGGGACTGCCGCTCGGTCTCTTCTTCTCTATGCCTCATGAGCTCCCGAAGACCCCGCCTGCTCCTCCGGAACCGCCTCCTCAGGCGTAAGAGGTCCGCTATCGTCCACTTTGAGAGGGACCCGGGAAGGGCTGCCATCAATGCCGTCTGAAGTCCTCCATTGCTCGAGCGCCCGGCATTCACTGGGATCGAGGACGGCCGCGAAAATCATGGACGGACCAATCGCGCCACTCGACGGCACATGCTAACACCGTCCCGTAACTTGTCGTCCAGCACAGGAGCCATCTGAGCGATCTGCACGGACGTCCTCAATCTCTCCTCCAAAGAGAGGATTCGCTCCCGAAGGAGGCTCTGCCTGAGTCGCAGGTCTTTATTGCTGGCCTCAAGGGAAGCGATCTTCTCCTTGGCCCCAGCAAGCTCCGCCTCTGCCCGCTGCATGGCTTCACGAGCGGCATTCGAAGACCTCGCTTCTAGGCGGGACTGGGCGATTGCTCCCACCAACCCATTATGGCCCATTGCTATCGACGCCCCAGGCGCCCATGAAATTTTCGTCAGAGTGTGAACAATGAAAGACGGATAAAGGAAGGAAAGGAGCAACATTCTACCTCAGAAACCAGAGGGTCATCCCCTGGGCCACACTCCACCTGGGACTCGGACTCCTGCGGGTCGCTCCTGAGCCCCGTAGGCGCCGCTTCAGTCACGGACTCATCAGCTAGCAGAGCCGCTTGAAGGTTCCCCTCGAGGTCAGCGCCTCCAAAAGCCTCAGGCAACCGCCCGGCCTCCGTAACAGTCGGACGATCAGAATAAGGGCCGGGAGGCGCCGGATCGTCAACGCTCAAATCCACGACCTCCACCGTCTCCCGGACCATTTCAGCTGGCATTCCCCTCTCAGAGTCCCTAGCGGCCCTCCTGCCTCCTATGTCCTCGGGAGGATGATTAATCCTGCCCGAGACGTCACCAGGCAAAGTAGCGAGAGCTCCAGGAGCAAAGTCATCACTGGGGGGTTGAATGTCCGAGGGCCGCGCACTCTGAGGAAAAACCTCTGCGGGCGTGGCAGGTAGATCAGCAGTGGCAGTGAAGGCGAAGCCACCAGATCCCGAGGGCCCAGGGCGAGAGACTCTTGTCCTCATCCTCTTAATCAGAGGAGCGTCGTCATCACCATCTTCATCACGGGAGGCCTGGGACTCAGAAGGTCCCTTGTTCCGCTCGGCTCACGAGAGTCCCGGCGAGATATTCGCGGTAGAAGCGAGGCAGAGACCCCGGAGTCTCGAGGACTCGAAAAAGAGCCGACTCAACCCCGTAAGCAGAGAAGCCAGCGCCATCATCACTCGTGCCCTCGATGTCAAAATCCTCGTCATCACTCGAGGAGCCCTCAGCAGTGGGTCCCCCAATCCTCGGAGGAACTGGATCAGGGGTCTCATCCCGTGGTACCCACTTGGCTTCCTTGAGCTTGTCAGCGCCCGGCCCGGATATTGCGCTTGTTCGGATGGAAGGTCACATATTGTGACACAAATCCGTGCGTGCCTTCACCTCCTTGCGCTCCTCCTCGAGGGGTCGAGCGATCTTGGCTAGCCACGTTCCCCCATGTATTGGGAATGGCCCAGTGCTCGTAAACGCCAAGGAAGAAGAACTTATCCTTCCACCCCCTCGTGGAGTCAGGATTACCACCACTTAGCGAAGAGAATTCCGGGCGGGGAGTCATCACGATCCAGTCAGGGTTCTGCGTAAAGCGGAACAGCACCTTGACTGTGAGGGGGGTCAGAGTCTTCTCATGGCATCGAAAGAAGACGCACAAGGAAACCAGATACCTCATCGCATTCGGCTGAAGCCTTGCAAGGGGCACACCAAGCTCCCTCATGATGTCATGAAGGTCCAGCGGGATGGAAAACCGTAGTCCACCTTTGAGGTGGGCCTCATAAACGGTAATGAAGCCATCCGGAGGAAACAGCGCTCTGTCGTGCGGCTCCGGGATTACCATAGCCATGGACTCAGGAATCTGGTACCGGGTCCGGATCTCCTCGAGCTTGCCAAGCGTCACCTTGGAAGCAATGTTTCTAACTCCAGGCGCCATGAAAGCCAAAGAAAGAAAGAGTGAACGAAGCTTGGACGAAGAAGGAAACGGAAAACAGGCGCGAAGACCAAGGGCAACGAAGGGTTTAAATAAACCCTAGAGTACGAAAAATGTACTCATTGCCCTTGCCACATGTCGACGGGCCATTCGCCCCAGAAATCTGGCAGTCGTTCCTTCCCAAGACGCATGATCGTGCGTCACGTCAGCAGGATACCGCATTTAATGCACCAACAGGGAGGCGAAATGAAGGCCCAAAAAAGGTCCGAGGACAACCACCTGTCGGAGCCAACACAGAGCTCGCCACCAAGGCATGCGTTCTCGGACAACAGACGTCTCCAGCAGGGCGGCAACCTCATGCCAAACGACCGAGAACCTCGGGTCCTTTGGCATGGGGGGCTATGTTGGGCCCCAGTATGAAGGCCCATAAAAGCACGGCCCAAATAAAAGAGGCCCAGAAACATCCACATGAGCAGTCCAAAAGGCCCAGACGGGAAGCCCAAGGGCCGAGAGCCCAGAAGGTTTCTCGTCACCCGAGCGGCCAAGAAGCAAGAAGAATCTCTCAGACTTTCCAGAGGACCCCACGAGGACTGTTCTCTCCCCTCAAGGCCGCGAGCCTGCAAGAGGACTCACAGCATACGTCCAGAGAACCGCCGTCATGATGACTGGAATGCCAATCCCAGCCTATTTCGACGGTTTCAAGAAATGCCTGCGCGATCGCACACGTCAACGAGGCATGCCTTCACCAAATCAAGGAAGATATCCAAATCCTGCACACCTGACACGCGCAAAAGCTGCAGCGGCGCCGTCCGCATGCCGATTCCACACGTCAGCTATGTTAAAGGAAGCCAGTGGTCCAGCACCTCAACGGCCGGATGAACGACACGTGTCCATTCGGCAACGACCCAGCTTCCACTATAAATATACAACAAGACCTCCTTTACAAAGGGAGATGCCTCACGGACAGAGAGAGAAAGGCTTTCCAGTCACTATCCCAACTCCAAAAAGCTTCCACCAAGCTTCCTCCTTCTCCACGCCCAGTTCCTCAAAGACGTGGAAGAAGGCTCCCAGAGAGCATAGTTTCTAAGGAGATAAAATACAAAACGAGAGATAGAGAAGGGAATAACCCTCATAACTGTACTCTGTAAAATCTCCAACCCACATAGTAAAACTCTTTACAGGCCCAGAGCCTAGTGGTTTTTCCTCCCCATTCAAGAGGAGGTTTTCCACTTAAAACATCCGGTCTCAGTTCTCATCTCGCATCCAACACCTCACTCACTATTGTTGCCGGTTAACCACGGCTCGGACTGAACGCGCCTCGAGAGATCCTGCAGGGTGGTCAACATCCTGCATCTCTCTGCCATAGCAAGTCATCCAAGGACTTGCCCTCACCATCTCCAACTCGCTGACGTCCCCGAGACCCCGTGGAACGCGAACGCAACAATCTAATAAACCTCGTCTTCAATTTTCTTTTAAACCAAAATCAAGAGACTCTCTTCACTGGATATATCTTTAAAAATACATGATTCCTAATATTGAAACTCAACTCCGACCATCTACAATCATCATAGTTTTTTTGTCAACTTTGAGTGACCTTCAATCGGTCTCGAATCAACAGAATCTTTTTTAGATGTCTCTCGAATAACCTTCAGTCCCAAAAGTCTCTTATACCCAATATTTTCCCAATAAATTGGGGAATGATATTTTTTTTCATTTAAAGCCTCAAATGGGGGTCATGCCAATAGTTATTGAATAACTATTATTATATGCAAATTTGATCAATTGCAAAGAATCATCCAAATTTTGTGTCATCTCCAAAACTGAATGGCGTAGCATATCTTCTAGAATTTGGATTATTTGAAAATCCATATTAATATTTGACTCCTTCATTTCTCTTTACATAACCCAATCACTCTTAGAAATTTGTAGTCAAATAACTTTTCAAGATATCAAATTACTTAGTAAGAAATTACTAAGAAAACTTGCAAATAATTTATGCTTTATAAAAGAAAGAAAAAAGTATAAGAACTTTAGAAATAATAGAAAAAAGGATACTAATTACGTTCAAACTCAAATTAACTGGCATTATATCAAAAAATAATATAAATATTTTTCTTTACAAAATCGATATCAAAAGACCTATCAAAAAACTCAACCATATTCAAACCCAGCAATTAATAAGCTAAAAAGAAATAAAAAATATATTTCACCTCGATATCAATATCCACATTCTTATCAAAACATTAGAAAATATCAGCAATATTGGAAAAATATATTTGAATGGTCTAATCAAATTTTAGAAATTTATAGAGAAAACTATACCATAAGGGCTAGTATACGCTATGATATCAAATACGCATATTTATACTACACCCATAGCATACATGTTTTCTGCATACATGTTTTATTCTTATATCAACAATTTTATCAACGTTTTCTTAAAAAAGTTCACATAAAACGAGAACTTTTCAAAACATATTTTCATCCATCATCAATAACTGTTTTTTGGACGAATTTATTTTACAAATTTATCAAAGTAAGTTTTAACAAAGATTTATTAAGTTTTACACCTTCATATAGGACCAGTATGCCTCCTAAAAAGGATAAATATAAGCAAATACAACCTCCTTCCACTCCAGCCAATCAAACTGCTCGTAACTATGACATAACTCCTTCACAAATTATACTCACTACTCCTCATCAAACATCAGCCTCTTCATCTTCTCCCTCTCAAATGTCTAACTATCATATCAAACCTACCAAACAGCATAATACCATGACAGGCCTAGACAAGCCTCTATCACAACCTGAATCAAAGTCTTCTGCTCTTCTTTTTATAAGATCTTATAGATTTTAGTTTGAGGTCTCCGCGGCGGATTAAGCCCTCTATCTCCTGTTGCAAGGTCCGACAATTCTCTGTAGAATGCCCCAGAGACTGATGGTTCTGGTAATACTTCGACGTGTCTCCACCGCTCGGGCTCTTCGATGCTTTTGGCCACTTGAAAAGCTTCTCATCTTGAATCTGCATCAGGATATATATGCGAGTATCGTTCAGGGGAGTCAGAGACACTAGCCCGTGCTACTTCTTGGATCCCGGCTCAGGCCGCGGTTGCTAGCAGCTTTCCTGGAAGCGATTGCTGTCACCATTCCTCTTCTTCCCGACGGTAGGCCTGAGTCATTCCAGAGGGTAGTCCGCGCATTCAAGATACTTTGCATCGTTGGTTCCTCTGCCAAGATATAGACTCGGGCGATAGCCTTAACTTCCCAGAAGGACTGAAGGTACTGGTGCAATAGGTGCTTGAAGAAGTCTCCCGCTACCAATCTGGCGACGAAGGCATTGAGCTTTAACTCTTTAGAGAGTTGGGGGATATGGTGCTCTTCAGTGATGAAGTGATTTAGGAACTGTTTTAAGCTTTCATCCGATCTCTGACGGAGGCAGACCAGATGCCAAGGCTGCTTCTCCTCCCTCTTACTGAGGCGAACTGGTGTAAGAAGAAATCCGCGAGTTTGTCAAAGGAACAGATGGAGTTTGGTTAGAGGCCATGAAACTAGAGCAGTGCATCCCCTTTTATGAGTAATGAGGAAGCACTTCCACATCATGGCTTCACTCGCTCCGTGGAGGGGCAGGTGGGTGCGGAAGTAATTGAAGTAGTCCAGTGGGTCCTTACGCCTATCGTACCCATCCAACGTCGGCATTTTGAACTTATGGGGGAGCGGCTGGGTTTGGATGTCCATAGCGATGGATGACCTTCGCAAGTCAGCCGAGGACCGTGCAGGCTTCTCCTTGAACATGTGGTTCCAAATCATCTCCACCATCTCCTCCATTCGCAGGGTAGACCCGCTCCTCTGTGCATTAATGATGTTGCGGAGCTCTGTGTTGTCCCGCAGGTTTTGCTGGTGGCGCTAGTCACAACGTCTGTTCGCACGGGGCGGCCGTGCACTGCACGATCCTATGGCTGCCTGCCTCCTTTCGCTGTATGAATTGTCGGGGCTATGCCACTCTGTGCTTTTCGCCTGCTCGTCCAAGTTAGGGTGGCTGCCAACCGTCGTTTAGGCTCTACTGTAGAAGGCCGCCTAGACCTTGGCGCCATCAGAATGATCTGATCTGTCCCTGGGGACTCTAGCGCGGCATCTTCCTCACCTAGAAGACGACGACCGAGGCGTCGGAGGAGGAGCCACCATCCACTGTGTACTGGTCCGATTGCAGAGCGCTTGAAACATCAGCCTCATGTCACCCACCTCGGCGGCCAGTTGGTGGATGTTGGGCTTTGGCTGCTTGTTGACACGGCTACCCATCGAGGGGTCATCGTCGTGGCGGCTGCATCTCTTTGTGGCGCGCTGGCTTACGCTCTATTATTGACCATCTTTGTGTAATGGATTGAGTGTCGAGGAAAGAATCTAGACTTTTTGTTGCATTTCCATAAATGGCGCCAATGTTGCATCCCGGGTCCCTAATTATCGTACGGATTAATGAGCCTATGGATCCTCGTACGGGTCAAATCTCGAGCGGGTCCAATCTCCGTCACTGATAATTTGAAACCTGCATAATACAAACTATAAATAAAAGGTCGGAGGTTGGCGGGATGGATATGTAAGTGCTTTGTACAAAGGACTTTGTACAAATCTTTGCACAAAGGACGATATTGAGGAATGAGAAACGATGGGCAAATATGTAAGTGCAAAAGTGATGGAAGGCAGTGGCACACAAGACTATGGCACTGTAAAAGACGTTTTAGTTTTAAGCTATCACGAGTTGTCATATGATTTGAAGCCATACTTTCTTTACTTTGCTGTCTTTCCTAGAGATTTTGTGATTACGGTTGGAAAGTTAATGAGAATGTGGATATCAGAAGATTTTATAATAAGGGAACAACGTTGTGGAAAAGAGACATTAGAAAATGTAGCAAGGCATTTTTTAGATGAGTTGATCCAACGTTGTGTTGTTGAAGTTGCAAGTAGAAATAATAGAGGAAAAGTGAAAAAAGTTCAAATTCATTTGCATTAAAAAGGAAAAGGATTGTGATTTTGTCGAAATATTTCCTCTTCAATCTTCTACTGCACAAACACAAGTCAAAGGTGGAACAATAACACAATCACACCGAATTAGCATACATTCTTCTTCGAGGTATCATTTAAATTTACATTATACAAAAATTGCAAGATTTTGGATTTGGTGTGGTAAAAATAACAATTTATACTTCATTCATAAATTGCTTTACTATTCTCCTGCAACACATTTCTTATTAACTATAGACATTTGTAATTATTATGTAAAAAGGGACTTGTAAAATAATTATAAGTGGGTATAAATGTATAGTATTTCTCATTTATAAAATTGGGATAGAATATCGGATAAAGGAGAGGAAAATCATTTAGTTTTTTTATTGATAGTTGTTCATCACACTTTTGCTACTTATAACTCTCTAAAACTATAAGTTTTATGGTTTCCTTTTTTTAGAGTTTTGTTCACTAATGTTAGTATAAAAATATTGTATGTACTAATATTCTTCCACGCATAACAAAAACAATGCCAATCCCTAAACAATATATAGAGCCAATTTTAATTTTTTTAATTTTTATTGAATCTAAAAAGGTGCTACATATAATGAGTGGGAGTAAAGTTTGGTTATAGGTGGGGTAAAATAAGTGGTATTACTCTAAAAATATAAATTCGTAAAGAGAAATATTATTTATCTTCCTACAGCCAATTTATAACTCTTCTGTCTATATGTAAGACCCATTGAGTTATATATATATATATACATATATATAATGGATCTCACATATAGAGAGAGAATTGTAAATAAATTGTGAGTGGATGTATGTAATAATGTTCATCCCTAAAATATTTTTAAGCTTTCTCTTACTAAGAGTGTCCCTTATTGAGTTAAATATCCTAATGACTAAAGTTTAACTCAATTTTTTTCATTATTAGGTTTATTCTACCAACCAAATTTTTTGACTTGTACAGTGACATATGCATTCCGTCTCAAGCTTAAAACTCACATCTCCGTTCACTATTTGTCTTTCCATTAGGAAGATATGAACGAAGCTACATCTTGGCCGGTGTGCATAACAACTTCCAATTACTCAAAGTCTTAAATATTATGAGTCCTCCAGGGAGCTTATTGGGTGAATGTTTCTTGCCTACTGAAATAGAAAATCTAATTTACTTGACATACCTTGGATTGCAAGGCCCATTGGCCATAATGCTTCCCGAATCAATTGCAAATTTAAGAAATTTACTCATATTAAACTGCAAGAATTTTAAATTAGTCATAGCAGTGCCCAATATTTTTTTGTAGGTGTACCGCCTTCGATATCTTGTTTTAGGAGATATGGTGGTCCATAGCGATAAATTGAAGCTACACACCTTAAAGAGCTTGCACACATTGTGGGGTGTAAGGGGAGGCAATTAGATATTAAAAGAAATGTCAACATTGAGCCCAATTGTCAAAAGGTTAGGGATCTACAACATATCAACCAATAAACAACTGGAAGCCATCTATCAATGCCCAAGTTTCAAATCAGGTCATCTTCACACTTTGAGTGTAAAATGGAGAGAAGAAGTTAAGCTATGGAATATAGAATTATCATTCTTTTGCCACGGCCTGCATAAATTGAAGTTGTTTGGACCAATAGGAGAAGAAGAGTCTTCTCTACCAAATCTATTTCCACCTAACCTTGATAAAGTAACTTTGGTACACTCGAGTTGAAATCCAGATGAGACCATGGCAATTTTGGGAAAACTTTCCAACTTAAGGTATCTTTACTTAGATTTTGGCTCATACATTGGCAGAGAATGGGCTTGTAGTGTTGGAGAGTTCCCGCAACTTGAAATTCTTGAAATCAAATTCCTTTTAAATTTAGAGGAATGGAGAGTGGAAGAAGGAGCGATGCATCGTCTTACTTTTTTACGAGTATTTCACTTTCCAAGACTAAGCAGGCTTTCGAAATTGGGGAATAATGTTGTTGTCCACAGGGAAACATAATCCATTCCTCTCTAATCTCTAAAGAGCGAGCATTGATTAAATTAATTGTTGATATATACATGTGTGTGTATCTGTGTGTTTGTCTACCTGTAATCCCAAGGGATTGTTAGACTTTGGGGGTTTGATAATTTATGAGTTTGTTTGTATGTCGAGTTGCTGTATTCCTGTATTTATTTGGGATTTGGAAATTTAATATTCTATGTGATTTATAATAGCTCTCATGTATGTTGTTTGTCAAGATTCTCGTGTTTAAGTTTTGGTAAATAACCTTTCCTAAAATCTTGTAATAATCTATATAATTTTATAATAGCCCTTATTTGCATTGTTCTTAAAATCCTCATGTTTTTATTTTAGTAAATGTTTTCTTAAATAATTTTGATATGGTTATGATTTTTAATAATTTGTGTGTTCTTATAATCTACTATGAGGGCTATTTTTTCAACAAAAAAAAAAATTCTATTAAATTCTATTTTGTAATTATTTTAATTTAAATCTTGCTCTGTAGGCCATTTTTCAGTTGTATTTCATCTTTTATTTTGTCTTTCAATATTTCTCTTTTAAAAAATTAATTTTATTTATTTTAATTAGAAACGTATATATTGGATATTTTTAAATAATATTCAACAATCAATTAATAACACATGCTTTAATAAACGTATGATTAATTAGTATTGTTACGTACAGTTTAGTTAAATTTACTGTGACGTACTGTATTAAACCAAGGGGAAGTACTCCACAGCAAGACATTGAGAATTGTAAATATTTGTAATGTAAATAATTTCTTAATCGTTTAAAATGATATATCAAATATCAAGATTTGATATTTACAGCATATAAATGTAAGGTTAAGTCTTTTCAATATAGGTATATAATTTATTATATTAGCTTATGAGAAACATATAGTTTAAATATCAATTATCAACAGCAAATGCTTCCAAGCACTATAGTATCCACATATATATATATATATATATCCAAATTAATATAAATTTTGAAATAGTATTTTATTTAAACATGCGTGTCTTATATAAAAAAAACCATATTTATGGCTAGTTTTTTTTTTTTTTTGAGAAAATAGAAAAAGAACGAACACAATGTTAAATTTTAATTTTTTTTGAGTGATTATTTATTAGAGAAAATATTTTTAGCGTCAGACAACACTAAATTATATAAACAACTTTTCAAATTTTATTATCATGTTCTTATTTAAATTCATGTCAAGATATTCATACTCAAATATGACATTTTTCTTAGGGTCAAAGGCCAACAGGGTCTCACTGACTAAAAGAATTAATAATCAAGTTCAAGTATTATTTATTTTTATATAATTAAAAGACGTACGTTATTATTCAAAATCCGTAAGTGAACTATCATACATATAAACCTATAAATAAGACCAAATGACGTTTTCACTCGTGTATAATAGGCTCAAATTTTGATTATCATTATAATATATTAAGGTATACCATAGTATACTACCCACTGAATTATTATAATAATCTAATATTTATAGTTATGAAAACTCTATACTATTCATCATATTTCTTAATTTTTTCAATTTAGAGAAAATATTCTTAATTCTTACTATAATTACAAAATTTTCTCTCTAAATTCTATAAATTTTTAGCGTATAATACTTAAACTTTTTGTAAAAATTTAACCATGATAAATTTTTAAACATGGAATGCTAGATTAGTAAGATAGTGTTAAAAAATTTAGCCAGTGTAAAAAATTAACTTAAAGATATTACAACAATTTCATTTCTCTAAATGAACATGCAGAAACTTTAATTAAGTTTTCAGAATATGTAAGATATATTTTTAACTAATTTGAAATAAAACATATTCCAAGAATTGAATAAAAAACAATAAAAAAGAAAGCTTGAAATACACTTGCTTTGATTCAAATTTATCAAAAATCTAACTTGAATTTACTTAAATTGAACTTCTCTAACTTCCTCTCTTTCTTTTTCTTCTGCTCTTCTCCTTCTCTTACCTCTCTCAAACTCTATAAATTAATAACTAAAAATCAGTCAAGCTTGCTATTTATAATAATAGTAGCGATCGAGTATTGGTTCGGTGTTCGTCAAATCCCACGGCTAAACATTGCGACACACGAGTACCGCCTTGGGTGTGCTTCAAGCTTCAGGCACGTCTAATCTAGAATGCATGTTGGGGTGTGCCACCTTAGATGCCAATCGGGCATCTGTAAACTCAATGTAACTCGATTTAATTTTGACTTTTAACACAATTTTTTCTTCTTTTGACCTTAATATTAATTATTTTAACTTAATTAATCATGATTTTGATAAAATTAATATTCAAATCTTACAAAATGCCTACCAATATCTCAATAAAATATCAAGTTTATTGATTGGCATTTAATTTATCGATCAATATATTAGAATATATCACTGCTATAATGTCATAATGTAATTTTGTTATGATAATGAGAGAGATGCTGACATATATTAACTAATAATTTTACATATAAGTCAATATTTTATTCTATAATTTAAATATTTATACTTTCTACTAAACCCAAATCAGCTTAGATATATATATATATAAAAGCACACATAGAGGGTAGGTTGTGATTAAAATAATAGCTAGGAGCCATCAAAAAAGACCAATGGAATATTTTCTTCTAACTATAAATAAAAATATCATTATAGACTTTAATTATAATTATATCAATATCATACATATCAAAATAATATATATTAAAAAAAATTTTCTATAAATCATAACTTGAGAAAAAAATATTAGTTATATTACAAAAAATTTTAAATATTGACCTATATATTATTATATATTGCTTAGTAATATATCATAATTTTATCATAATACATTAACAATTTTTTCAATGTCAGTCAACAGATTATGAGATAGTTAAATCCATGTCCAATGTGGCCGTTAGATTGTAGGCTCTAACTCACATTCTTAAAAATTTTGGTAACATCTATAGAAATTACTTTTTCTACACAAAATAATCTCAGAAAAATACTCTAAAGGGAATACTATATACTACATGTGATTCTTTTCTTTCAAACAGAAATGTGTATGTATAACCCTGGAAACTAGGAAAAGCCACGACTATAATATATAAATATTTTGATTACAATAACTTTCTAATTAGAAAGGCTACAAAAAAAAATTGATATCGGATCAATACAATCTAATAAAAACGGTAATTGTAACTAGCCCTTTTAATTCTTCTTTAAATGGATTTATGAAAGTAGGTGTTTGGAATCTCATATCATTTGAAAATGTATATAAGATAAGTTTTATAGTAAAATTTAGATATTTCCATGACAATAGGTATTTTTTTTTCTAACAAAGCTTCGGAAGAGCAAAATTGCGCTAATACAAGCCCATACTTTTGGCTTAAAATAGATAATATTTTTACCATATAAACTCAAGTTATTATATAATACTATCAAATCAATCCCAACTAGAAGTGTATAGAAAAGAGTTGAGTTAATCTTGAATCATACTACATGTGATGAGGATATCATTTTCTAAAAGGGGTGGAGTGTGTGGGAGTTAGTATTCGAGATTTCATATTGCCTGAAAAATGAGAGATATAAACATTATAATAAAGTTTCTACGTCTCTATAATAACAAGAATGTTTTAGGAAAGTTTAGAAAGAGTAAAATCATGTGGATATAAACCCAAACTTGTAGCCCAAAATGGGTAATATGCTAATATGTGGACTCGAGTTGCTTATAAGATCAATCATAAATGCATTTGTACAAATTATACTTTCTTATAAGTATCTACTATAATTTGTTACTTTGTCATATAAGTTGCCATAATATCAATATAATTGTAAACATAGCAATTGACAACTAGTGAGAAATTACACTCATCAATAAGATAAGATAATAGTAACCATAAGCATAAATGCGAAGTTACAAGTAGTTTACCTTTGAGTTACTTTGAGCAACTATATCACTGTATTATGATGTATTACTTCTTTTCACTTGCCTAAAGCTCAAAATCTTAATTATATCATAATAAAAAATACTTATCACATTAATCAATGGAGAAAAATATTAATGTCAATATTAATTATATTGGCAGATACCTATTGATATTGAATTAATTAAAAACAAAGTTTATTTTATGATTTAAAACCTAAAAGACATATATAGATCAAATTATCAAGAGTATCGGGGATATCACAACCACATATTTGAATACCCTTATAAAAATAAAGCAATTATCTAAGAATACAACCAAGGCATAAGAGTAATAACATATTTCTTGAACTATCGACGTAAAATCATATTTCTTAAGATCATGAATTAACTTGTTTTTTTTTTTTTTTATAATCCAATCCTTTAAAAAATCATCATTGAATTTTGAATTTTATATACAATCTATTCTTAATAACACTACATACTTTGTTGTATCTGTCATAACATAATAGATAATACTTTAGTATTGGAAGAATATATTTGAAACATCTCCGTATGATATATTATTTGTCTATTAATTTTACATTAGTGGACTTATAAAAGAATGGATAAATACATAGGATACTATGTTATTAAGGTGTTTTCTAAGAGTTTCTTTAAATGAAATAAAGGGGTAGAAGGAAAATGAGACACCTCCTCTAGTTTAGGAATCAAATCTATTGAGTAACTATATTAGAATTAACTTACATAACATGTTGTATATTTAGTAAATTATTAGAATAATTAAAATAATATAATTTTTTTATGGCTTTATAATATTTTATAAGCAAAATTATTTTTATAATAAGCTTAATCTTTAATTAAAAAATAATATTTGTGTTATTTAAAAAATTAATTTTATAATAAGAATTTTATTACCTAATTTTTTGAAACTCCTGTTAAAAAGAGAAATAATAAAAAAAAAGGAAAATTGATTCCTTTTTTTTATGCAGCTTTGAAGCCAAAAAGGTTTATCATCATCCAAATACTAAATCTTGCCTGAAAGGCAACCCACCACGAGTTTTTTCATTTAAAATTAGTAGCATGATGTTACGAAAAAATGTAAATTAGTTATAATTTAAAAGATAAAATAAATTAATAAAAATATTAAAATGATGAGATAAAAAGAATTTAAATTTCTTCTAAGCATATTTAAATTAAGAGTTTGGGATATTTAAAATACAAAGAACCTGCTAATAAAGTGGAACCATGGATTATAAAAACATATTATTTGATAAATTTATTAATTTTTTAAAAAATAATTTAATTTGAATTAACTTAATTTTACATTTTAATTAGTCAATTGATCATTTTATTAAACTAATTTAATAGCTGATTAATCCAAACCGTTAAATTATTAAATAGAACATAATCTTGTAATTTGAGATCATAATTGATGGGTACCCCAATCATGGGCTGGCCCGAAGAAAGGTCAACAGAAGCCCAAGAAATTCGATCAACATTCTTTCACGGCCTAGTGAGAAAACGGACCCAGGAATTGAAAAGTCCAGGACGATCAACGCTGTCGTTGACCGTTTCGCGGCCTAACTTCGCTCGACGGTCAACGCTAACGCGTTAGCGCCCTTGCCCAGCCTGGTTGGGCCTTTAGAAGTTCTGCAGCAGTGATGGGCCTATTCCATTTTGGCCCACACCGGATTGATCGCGCTTCTACTCTCCCTTCGTTCACCACGAAAGCGCCAACACGCCATGGTAACTTCCGAGCGTTGACCGCCTCAAGGCCCTGCACATTAGGCCCAAATGACGCGTCTTTCTACGGTGGTAGGCTCTGCTCCGTTTGGGCCCACCACTCATCAGACGGCCAATCACAGCTTTTCACACATCTTCCACGATCCCAATTGGCGCCAAAAAGGATATTAGCAATATTGGACCTCCCCATATAAGGAAGGCGCAAGATTTTCCCAATTCCTTGTCAGTCAAGGTACTCCAACGGTAATATGCTAAGGAGGAAAGAACCCAACTTGGAAAGTTGTTGGCCGCCCCACAAGGAAACAATCACGATCAGCATGGTAATCGGCATCTGCTCCAGAAGGCAAGCCTACCAGCAAATTAGGAAGGCAGTCGCTCCTTCCAAAGAAGGAGGATTGGCCTCTCAGCTACAAAAGAAACCCTTGACCCACCATCAAGAGCATGCTTTGATTGATGCTTTCATTAAAGCTCCCATTCAGGCTATCTTCCATGCTTTCAATCGCATACGCTTTCTAAGACGATCAAGTGCTCCCAGAAATCGGCCTTCTCTGCCACCTACATTCTCCAAAAATCCTAAGGTAACAAGCGAGCCCTCACGGCCGTTTACTGCCTTCCCACCATCCAGA
Source organism: Nepenthes gracilis (assembly GCA_033239525.1). Lineage (NCBI taxonomy): Eukaryota > Viridiplantae > Streptophyta > Magnoliopsida > Caryophyllales > Nepenthaceae > Nepenthes > Nepenthes gracilis. The sequence goes on along the minus strand of BSYO01000019.1, from coordinate 3,098,597 downwards.
TACGAGAAAGGCCTTGCGCCTCTCTAACATCTGGGTCAAACACTCTTTCTCTCTCTCTTTCGGTTTCAGTTTCTTTCTCCTCAAGACTATTTACCGAGCGTCGGAGTGTTTTCGGTGGGATTACTCTCCCGCTGCTAACGCCGACCTCTGTTCGTTTTAGTGGTGTGCGAGATTAAATCTTCAGTGAACGGAGCAGTTTCACATCATCCGGAAGAATCCGAATCTGATCGAAGTCGGATCCAGGTACGTATCAATAATGAAAAAAAATTAATTAATAATATTAGTTTTTTTTTACATATATTGATTTATTGGTATTTCGAAAAATAAAAATGAGCATGTATATAAAACTAAATTATAGATGAGCAAGCAGAGGAGAGAATTATGATTTTTCTGTATGATTTATTCTTATCGTGAGGAACGGGGAGGGAGACGGAGAGGGAAGGGTGTACCACCTTGGCCAACGCGGTGGCAGCTTTGTCTCGAACGGGTTGATCGTACGCGGCGATACGTTATCTGGATTTTCCAGTTCCCGGCCACTCTGGGAATTTAGAAAATACCGGCGATAGAGTAGGTAATCAGGGAAGATGAAGGACTGAACGGCTGACGGTGGAGGAGGAGACGAGGTTTTTAAATTAAGCCGCGGATGAGTGAGAGTCAATAGACGGCTGCGAAGAGCTGAAAGACGGTGATGATATATAACCGTGGTAAAATTTATGAGGAGATGTCTTCAGGAGAATCTCCCAAATCTTCCACGTTTGTTAGGATTCTGATCTTCCTGCTGCAAATTTGGGTAGACTCTTTCTTCCTTTCTATTTTTTCATATTTACTGATGTTAGATTTGTTATCTAATATCTTGATTATCTGTTTTTTTGCAATGATGCAATTGGGTTTATTTGTGCATATGAATGCCAAAACAACCTGAAAAGAAAAATATATTCATGATTCTCAAAATTGGTTGTTGTTCTCAACATTTTATCTGTTTATCAGTTTTAGCCTATGTGAAAACTTTTATCCACTCCATGTTAAAACTCCTAAAATCGTCTTTCTTTCTTTTTTAATTTTTTAAAGTCTAATGTGTTTTAGAATCAATATTACCGGGTTAAAATGGGACAATTTGAACAATTTTCTGCATGATGTTCAAAAAATTTGTGTGTTCTCTCCGATTCTAGTGACTTAAGGCTGTCGGTGCTCAACATGAGTGTTTAAATTCAATTCCATCTGGTGCAAATCAAGGAGATGATCTAAGGCCTCATCGTTTAGTGATGCTGTTTCTGTGGCTGAGTGATTGCATACATCGTCTCAGCATAATTGTCTTGTCTGCTATGTTATTTCAACTCTTCATTTATACCTATATTGTGCTCATATTAGACACTTATCAATTGATCAATTCCCAAATTGGACTTCTGTATTTGAATGTATCTGTGCGATTATGAATTGTAATAAAATAAGTTGCTAAATCTTAAAAGATATGGCTATGTTGAGGGATAAAATTGTCTTCGGCTATAGAGAAAGATTTTTTGATGGGAGAAAATTTGTTCTAATGTAAAATACCATCGAAATGTTTTCCTAACCCAACTGAGTATGATGGAATAATCAAAGATTTGGCTTTTTAAACTCCGTCAATAACTCACTAGAGGATATGGAAACAAAGAGAAGATGTATACGAACAAAATATGCAGCAACAAAATGTCCAACATGGTGTTGGAATTTGAACAACTTGTCTTATTTGCTTTCTATAAAGCTCTGTTTTTATTGTCCCCTGTAATGCATTCACCTCTTTCTATGCCAGTGAACTCGGCTAAGGTAACACTGACAACACTCGAGATCAGTTCTTCCAAACTCATTCGCTTTTAATGAGTTTAACACATTTTATTATTATCTATAGATCCAGCTATAGGCAATAAGTTCTTAGAAATCACAAACATATGGTATTCATAGTATAGTATTCGTGCTCCCTTGTCCATATTGTCATAAAATAAGTTTTCAAGTAACTATAAGCGACGCACTGATTTCAAAGTGAATCAATGGGAAGAACAATGTCTGTATACATTGTTCCATGCTAACGTTGAGGTAATACCTGAGTGTATTTTCTACCTCCTTGTTGCCTTGCTTCAATATTTCAGCTACTGAAATTTTCAACTTCATAAGTTTCTTTTCAATGTGTACACCAATCATGTGAAACATCAATCCCTCAAAGTATAGTTAAAAATATCGGTTGATATATATCGGTATTGAACCTTTAATATTAATATTTTCTAATGATTTTATAATATTGTAATATGTTACCGTTATGAATGAAAACGCAGGTATTGGATATATTAAAAGAACATCTTTTTCTCAAAATTGTGAATTATCAAGATCATATCATTTGACACATTAGCCAATTATTGGATATACAGCAGATAGTTTAAATATGGTCGATATATCACAATATATCTTCGATATAATAATATGTCGTGATATGATCATAGTATCGAAAAATATTAGTATGAGGAATAAATCGTCAGATATTTATAATATCGGTTGATATATATATCTATTGTTGTTGTATTAGCAATACATTGTAATATATCGACCAATATTTTTTTGTCAATTTAAGTTTTTAAAAAATTTTTAATCTGTCCAATATCTATATATATTATTTAACATGTTCGATATTGCTGTGGTTAAGAACAAATACCTATATTTTCATCCATTTAAAGTGTATTAATGGTTGGAGTGATAAATCTTTCTCAATACTATTGAATTTATTAAAACTAGTATTTTTTCATGATAGTAATTTTTTAGGTAGCTCTCATGAAGCAAAGAAATATATAAGAAATTTAGGATTAGATTATATTAAGATTGATATTTGTAAGAATGATTGTATCCTTTATTAAAATATATATGAAAAATATCATCAATAAAGATGATATTGAGTCTATTACTTGCTTAACTAATGATTAGTATCCAAAGATATGCTAAGCTATATATTTCTATTAATATATAGCCATCAATATAGATAGTTTTAAATGATGAGTTTTTCATTTTATGATTGAGACAAACAAGTACATTAAATGACAATGATTGTTGTTGGCAAGAAAAATCAGCCAACATCATTATATGGAAAGTATTTTATTGAATTCATTACCTTGTCATTTTAGTTTGTCTTTTTAGCTGGTTGTCTAGGCTTTTTTGAAGTTCTTGTTTTTTTTTTTTTTTTTTTTGCAGCATTAAGTTACAAGTTAGACAACAAAAATTATCTGTCTTATGCCAATGTCTAAGAGTTATGTGTAAGGATAAAAGAGTTATGTGCCTGATCCGGGTGCGATCGGTTCAGCGCTTACCATAATAGGAGTAGCCCCAAGTAAATGTAGTGCTGCCACGCCGCCCTTACCAGCCACTCATTTGCCATGCCCGACTCACTTCTCCTATCAAAGCTCACTACCAGACTCAAATAGGCTTTTGCCCATCTCCTCACTAAAAATCTCTCCTATAAAAGGGGGTGAATGCAGTTAAGGAGGGGACCAAGTCTGAACAAATAGGGCAACCCTCTAGAAAGAGGAAGGATTTCCTCACCGGCAACTCCTTGCCAACTTCCAAATAGCCCCAACAACCAGATGGGTGGCGCCACCACAAACATGGATTGCCTTTACCCACCACCCGAAAGCAGGCCTATCATCCCAGGACCACCGGCCGGTCCTACCCCATGCTTCAGCATCTTCCCTATAGGCTGATCATCATTAGGTACATTCTTCCTTTGTTATTTTTATTATTTATCAATTAAGTTGAACCACAAGTTGAATATGAGAAGAGTCCCCTAAAATCATTCCTAGGCCCCTTAATTTTTATTTTCTATCTAAAATTTGTAGTGACTCTTGTTTGCTACAATTATCCTAAACAAGATTTCATGTATCATCAATATCCTTAGGCAGGCATCAATCATTACTACTATGTATATCAAATAATTAACGTGTAGCTTAATGTTTATAATTAAACATATTATCGAGAAAGTTGTTCCATCTAAATTAATCAGTAGTGTAGAATGACTTCATGTAGCTGTTTCCCGTTCTATATTTTAATCTTCCTAATTGTTATATAGTTATTATTATTGCTTTAAATTAGATTATAATTTACACTGTATTTTTATGTATGTTAAATTCGTAGTATTTAATACTAATTAAAAGTTATATTTTTCTTTCATCAATTTTTTTTTAATCTCATTATAAGATTAATTTGAATATATCGCTGGATAAATTTGATAATAGCAAAAAAAAAAAGCCATATTATATGATTTTAACCTTCAAAAGAGGTGTAAATGTAAGTACATGTTAAAGTTGAAAATTTTAAATTAAAATATATTTTATTAAACTATAAAAAATACTTATGATAATATTAATTTTTTATATTTTTAGGTTTGTTAAATAAATAAAGTCAAACAAATGGATAAAATTTGGTGCATTTCAAAGACTAGAAAAATAATATTGGCTAAATTTATTCATAACTTTGCCAAAAAGTATTAAATAATTTTTTGAGTTATTGTAAGATAATTTTATTTCATTACATGAATATCATTTGTATATTTTTAAATAATTTGTATTAGAATTTTAGCCACTAAAGTATATAATTTATATGTAAAATTATATATTTTTTGTGATATAATAATTCTTTACTAAATATATATTTTAGCAACGTATTTAATTGAAATTAGTAGTAAAGTTTATGGTCATTAAAAATATATTTTAATAATAAAATTATTTTTTATCATTATACATTTGTTGGGTCCCAACATACGGTCCTATAAAGCACGGCCCAAATGAAGGGCCCAAGGCAAAGGTGGGAAAAGTTTTCATCATTGGCGGGAGAAATTTTCATTTTGGCGGGAGTTTGTGGAGGGAAAATACTCACCCTCTTCCCGATAAAAGGGCCGGCCTGTGCTCAGCAGAAGGCAGAGCCAAAAAGAGCAGCAGAGGAAAAGACCACTTTTCTGACTCTCCAGCTTGGCGCCTCAGGCAGAGTCTGGAATTCTCACTCGCGCAGCAAAGGGTCTCTTCATCACGGCGCCCTCTCTCTCTCTCTATACCCCGTTTCTGTCAAAGTGGAAAGGAAAAGCAGAGGGAGAAATCCTAAAGGAGAGGAACAGAATCCCTTTCAAACAACGATCTAAGATAACATCCCGATCGACTGTCTTAGCATTCCTTGCTCGTCAATTGGGGAAGACAGATCTCGAGGGCCTTCCTCGGGACAACCCAGCTCCTTCCTGCTGCACATGAGCCCAAATAGGGCACGAAGCCTTCTGTCAGCGGCACCCCAGTCTATCCGCTCCTGTTCCCGACTGAGTAGAACGCCGAGCTCTTCTATTGACAAAGAATTATCTCTCCCTCTCGCTCCCGCCGCCAGCAAAAGCGGGACGTGGCGTTCTCCCCCGCAATAATGCCTCGCGATTCCTCCACGGATGATACTGCGGGATCGAGCATGGAGCTCACCAACAATGGCACACAATCGCTATTTCCCCTAATCGAGAGACACGAAGCTCTCAACAGTAGCCACCCTTCCTCCTCGTGTTCTCACCTGGAAACAGAGCATGTGGTCCCCCTCAGATAATGGCCTGTTCCCACCGTAATGCTCTCCCAGAAGCAGAACCCAAGATCCTCAGCAGACAGAGAATGAGGACGAGCCCCTACTTTGACATCCGGGTGTCGTCTTTCGAACCCGGTCAAATGGGACCGCCAAGCCCTTCACAGGAGGCGCCCAGAGCTCCCTGATGTCCTCGGCCAAACCCAGCGTCACAGAGCTCTCCGGGAGCGTCGTCCAAACGCGTCGGAAGCAAGGCAAGGGGAAGCCTCCCAAGTGGCGCTTAAAACCCTTGGGCAGAACGGGATTGGAGCTCCTCGGAAAATCACCCAGCAGCGGATCATTAAATGAGGCGCCGTACCTTCCAAAAGCGCCTGGCAGGACCGTTCAGCCTACTTAGTTGACCCGTTTGGTCAAGGTGCTCAACGGCCCACTAGGGCAATCTAGTTGAACGGGCCCAACAGACCCCGCACTCATTCCAGCACACTTCCGGAGATCCCCAAATATTACTATGGCTCACGAGCGCACCTCTAAGCCGCCCTCCGCGGGCGCACCCCCAAGAGGGATTTTCCCTAAGCCGCCCTCTGCGGGCGCATAAGTAAGCCGCCCTCCGCGGGCGCATAAGTAAGCCGCCCTCTGCGGGCGCACAAATATGCCGCCCTCTGCCGGGCGCATCCATGGAGCTCTCGCCTCCGATCACATCTCTCTCGCACTCCCCTCATTCTCGCATCTTACGCATGCATTCCTCCGTTTATTTCCGAAGATATCCTGATTGAAATAGTCGGGTCTGTCAGACGGGACCAAAATCCCCGTCGGCCTCTAACCTCTCATTATTGTTTGTGTTTGTGAGGTCCTGAGTTCGCCACACGAGACGGATCCTTCTCCCGACGCCGCCACGTCTTCAGGAATCCAGCGCTCTAATCCATCTGACCATGCACCGGACAGACAACAACATTATAAAATATTTTTATCACTATTAATAATTAATATATATAATTTAGTGATAAATATATAATTTTGTTATTAAAATTTTAAAATTAGATAAATATTAATTTATAAAAAATAAAATAATTAATATTAAATAATTAAAATAAGAGTGGTAAAAATATATTATTATTAATTTAAAAAATACATTTTGGTACTTAAATTTTTTGAAAAAATTATAAATTATTTATCAAATAATTATATTAAAAACTTATCCCTTTCAATCAATTATGAACAATTTATAAATTATTGTTTAAATATTTATAAATATTTATACATTAAATATTTATAACTTTTTATAAGGTGAATATTTGTAAAACCATGTATCTGGAAGCTTCCTCCACAGCCCTTTCTCTCACGCCTCTCTCTGTCACCTCGAGCCTCTCTCTTTCACGCTTCTTCCTCCACAGCCCCAAATCACAGGCTTCGCACTTCTCGTCCATCCTCTGGTGTTCATGTGGTCGTTTTGCTTAGCAACCTTCGAATTTCTCCCTTCTCTCGCACTTAATCAACCGTTTGGCTTCTAAAAATGACGAATCACTTACCTTCTTTCGTATCTCCCATTCCTACTCTGTTTTGTGATTGTTTTACGGTTATAGGAGTGTCTGTTCCAGTCCTCAGATTTCGACTCTGTTTCGTCTCCACAATCCCTATCCGCTTCCTCTGGCGGCATGTCCCGGGCACCCTCCCGATGCACGTCTACTCCGCCTTCTCTGGCGGTCTCCTCTCTTACCTCTCTCTCGGCTTGTCCTCGAATCTTCATTTCCTCGCCTCGATGCTTAGTAGTTAAAATTCCATGGCTTTAAATCGCCCAAAGTGTGGGATTATCATTCTCTTCGGCACGTTTGGGTATATTTAATTGGATGGTTCGTGAATTTGGCTTAATGTCCTTGTTGATTTAATTTGTTCTTCGTAGCCGGTATAATCAATTGATTCCTGAAGTTACCATCACTGCTGATATGACTATGTGTTTGATTTTTTGGATCTAAGATTTTGTTTTTTTATTTTTGTGATTTGGCCTTCCTTGATTAGCGTTGCTTTGTTAGGATTTGGCTAATCCATATGTTGCTTCGTGTTCTACCGATATCACTGTGTTAGTGGCGAATTGCTGTGGATTGCCACACCTGTACGTCCTAGGCAGCATATCCTTTTAACAATACACCGTCAGTTTACTCGTACTTCGTTTTCATGAGATACGCTTGAGGTCTTTCCTTGTTATGTTGGAAATTTCATGTTATGTCATCTCAATGACTAATTATTTGGGTTCGCTTCATTGCCATTGCTGATTTAATCCTTGAGAACTTCCCATGCAGTGACTACTTCCAAGGAAGTTGCAAAGTTAGGTACTCCTAAGGAAGTGAAACTTGCTTATATTTGTTTCACAATTATTCTATTTTGGTCAATAATTGAGATAGACCATTATGACTCAGATGCCAAAGGAGCATCACCTTTTGTATATAAAAAGATTGGCTCAGCTGTTATAGTTTCTATGAAATTGGATTATTAGGTTTTCGGGATGCTTATTAGGCTCTTTTTGTCTTTAAAACAAAATTCTTTGGCATCTAATTCAATGAATAGTCTCTAGTTCCATTTTTGTTTGCCTCGTTTTGCAGTTCCCTGTGAAGTTGGAATTACCTAGGGGAGCTTAGTTATTTAGACTTCCCTAGAAGGAGAAGAGTAGTTGGTCAAAGAATTATGCAATTTCCATTCTTTCATTTGACTACCCCCGCTTTCAAATTGCAGAACAAGTACTCTAATTTGCAGGATGTCCATGCAATTTCTATAGCGTTTGACATTTTTGGTGAACTGTATTTGATAATTATTCTTAGGAGTGTTTGTTTATTTTTGAAGTGTTTTTGCAAAAAGCTATAATTCGTAGGTTTTTTGAATATCACTTCTGTGGTTTTTTTTTTTTTTAAGAATGATTCTGACTTGAACTTGTTCTAAGAAAACCCAGAGCCTTATAAAGATTATCAATCATTTTTAGAGAATATTTAATGTGTATCTTTTTTCAAAAGTTATTTCATAAGTAATGCAAAACATACCCTTATCTTGGTGAATTGCAAAATAAATCAACTGGATTCAAACCTTCATAATCTGGATGAGGAAGTTACATTAATTTTGGAAGAAAATTATGGAAATGAATGAAGTGGAATTAGGATAACATATATGGAAGACAAAAAATTACCATATAAAGATGAGTTTATATAAGCAAAGTCTGCATGATGGAGGTCATGTTATAATGAAATTTTAATAACAAGGCCAACTTAGATTTAGTGTTAAAAGTAAATAAATTCACAAACCAAACCTAAACAATACACTCTACTTAATTTGCTTCATATAGCCTCCAATCAATAAATGATTCGCCATAAGCTTATGTTCGAACTTTGAATGCAGAGTCCCAGCTTTCATTTGCTGTTGAACTAAAAGAATTTTCTGACATAGGCATTTTTCTTGTTACCATTGCTAATATCTCCTTTTCCCACGTGTGCTGATTTGTTATTCAGTGGGGATAATTCCTCAAGCACATTATTGTGTGTTGTATAATTTATGGCAATAATGAAAGTTATAGCTTTGGTCCAAGTTGCTCTGTTTTTTTTTCTAAATTATTAGCTGTGAGAAGTTGAATTCCACCCTATAAGCCTTATCCATAGTGTTGGCGCCTTGTCTTAATGCTTGTGAAATGAGCATGGCCATGAGAACTGACGTCTTATCTTTTAGGGAGAGATTCAGTTGAACCCAGATAGAGATTTTAGGAGTACAAATTCACCCTCAACCTACCATTCTTGTCTTTTATTTTATTTTATTTTTTTGACTAAGCAAGACTTAATGCATGTAGGTGCATTAATTAAAGACAAGAAAAGGACTGTAAGATGCCATGGCAGTCGATTTCAAAACAACAATTTGGTGACTTAATCTTCTGATGGGGTCCCCATGACATAGAACTTGTTTGATCACGAGTATTTGTACAAGTACTATTTGAATTTTGGATTTAAGTGGTAATAAAAAAAATAGTGAAGATTGAATTCTATTGTAACTGCAATTGAATATGACTTCGAGATTATGTTGTGAAATTTGAGAATATCATCATTTACAACCATTTGCAAGATGGATCTTCAAAACTTGGTATATTTTGAAATGAACCTGAGAATGTTATCCGGGAAATGAACCATTTGCAAGCAAAATGAATATTTGTGATCTTGTTATTATGCTGAATAGTTTTTTTAAAATATATTTTTTATGTGCTTTTGAGCTGCCATTTTCTGGGCTTTCTGTTGCAGGAATGGATAAAAGCAAGTGATAGTTATTCCCTGCTTGAGGACCTGTACAAGGCTCTGGATGAGGTGAGCTTACTACAGTGAAGTGAATGTGTTATCAATTGAGGATAGTTTCTAATGTCTAGTGATGCAGGTCATAAAGCTTGCAGAATGTGAAATTTACAGCTACCATCGGGACTGCGATGCAGGCCCATTGTTGGGGAGGGGAGTCATGTAAGACTCACATCTCTTTCTTGTATTCTTACCATAGGTAGAATCTGAGCTATGGTTTATCCGTGTCTTTTGTTTCCCTTTTTTCTTCCCTCAACAGATGGTCTTTCAATTTCTTCTTCTATAATAGAAAGCTTAAGCATGTTGTGAGCTTTCGCTTCTGCTGTTTGAGGTGAGTCATTTTACGTGGCTCTAATTTCTAATTCAAAGATGTATAGACCTTCTGTAGATGTAGTCGTCACTACAACATCCTTAGTTTTGTTGAATGAAATGACGAAACTTCCTGCAATGCTTACTTTTTGATGGCACCAGGCTGAATGATTATAGGATTAAGAACTTTAAGTTGGATTTGAATGAGCTTTTAGCTTTGGATTGCATTAGTAATGTGTTATGGATATTATTCTCGTCTGAGTATACCCTAGGGATAAAAATCAATTATCTGATATAATGGCACCATGTATCAAATTCTTATACATCAGAATTTTCACAGAATTAGGAGGATCATATATAGGCTAGGACTCAATACATGGTTAATTAGTATGTGCATGTACAACAAATTAACGAGTCAGTGAGATTTCCAAGGGAAGCACTGGAGCTCTGAACAGGATCCCGAATATCTACTGCTGCATTCAGCTCCAGCGCCATCGCAGCACTTGCAAACAAATCCAAGCGTCTTGTAAACCTTGGAATTACCTGCAAAACAATCATTTCAATAGTATTAACCATTTATTTTAGCGCCTAATTAATCAGCGGAAAAAAGGGAGACTCCTAATTCATAAGAGAGGAAGGAGAAAGGTGCTATGGCTGAGAAACTTACCTGGTCGGTGATGATGAGCTGGGAGAGCAAGCTGCCTGGCCCCAACAAAACCTTGTTATGGGAAAATAGAGATGTGATGGGTACGGCTAGGGTGCCAGCCTGAGAACTTAACTTGCCTGTAGGGAAGGAGGTCAGGAGGCTGCAGGCCCGCAATGCGGCCTCAAGGGTCCAAGATCCAAGCAGCGTCCCACAGCCCAGCCTGCTGGAGAAGTAACGGCCCAACGGAATTTCTTCTAAATCCAAGGCCCAGTTGGCACAGCAAGAGGCCCGTGCACTTCAGCCCAACATGGCCCAGCAGCACGTGGGAGTTCAGGGTCAAACAGCAACCAGTGCAGCCAATGCTAGCTTAGCAGGCAAGTCGTAACGGTTACTGCCAGCATATGGTCTCTCACACTTGTGGAAGACACAATTGCAGGCAGCAGCTGCTAGCCTGCCGCTCTGAAGGCAGTGTCTGTTCTGAGCCTAGGTGATGGAGCACTATGTCAGCTCCCACAAAAATGCCAAGTTGCAGGCCCTATCGCTCATGACCATAGATTTGTGATGTTGGCCACTCATGGCTGCAATGCTGTAAGGCCCAAGGAGGGTTGAATTGGCCCTAAACTCTATAAATACGGCCTCATCCCCTCAGGGAGGGGGATGCTTAATTCCAAAAAAAAGCAAACCCAGCAATTGAGCCTTCAAATAATCAAACCTCCATCATCAAGCATACTTACAATTCTTTGACACCCATCCACTCGTAGTTACATCACAGCTGCTCCCCGTCGAGCGTTTCTCACTCTCTCTCGAAGCTGCTATCTGTCGAGCGCACTTACTGAAGAGCCAACCTCCGACCAACACTTAATTCCCGCACTTGTGCATTAGCATCTCTTTGCATCATCCATCTTTCTCTCTTCGTTGAAGGATTACTGACTTGAGAGTCGGAGGATTATTGAGGAGTGAGTTTTGCAAATCTTTTGACATCTTATTTGTTCATAGTGCTTCTTAGAATCTAGGTTCAAAGTGACAGAGACTTAACCTGCATAGATTGACCCATCAAAGAGCATCGACTCTCTAACCTGCATAACAATCCGGATCCAGAAATGCATCATTAGCACTGTCTGTGGGAAAAAGACTTAGAAGTCAAATCGCCAGACCTCTACGAAAAACACCATGGTCAACACTGGAGCACAAGTCAATGGCCGGTTAGGGAGGTCGCCCCATGTGGCAATGACCACCCCAGTGGGTAGCCAGGTGGGCGAGCATCGAGACCCTTGCGTGTGTGCTCTTGCAACACGAGTGGATGATATAACCAAGGTGCTCCAGACCATATGCATGTGCCTAGATGAGCAACCAATAAGGGATCTCTCGTCCACCTCCTAGGTTGCGGCATCCAAGCCGAGAAACATGGGGCAGAAGCGTCCAGCCAAGAAGACCCGTCCGCCTGACGTCCTCGAGACCCAAGCGGCCTCAAGCGACATGGCTCTGTCGCGCCTTGAGGGCCGACTAAGTTACAGGACACGGGAGGATAGCCTATAGTGGTGGAATCCCCGCTGCTCTTGTGACGAAAGGAGGCCCCCAAACCTAAGGAGAAGCCTCCTATGCTATGCACCTGCTGAGGGTTGGCAGTCCCGAGCCTCTTATGCCTTTCTAAACCATTCAGAGCAGAGGACCTTCCTCATGCTAAGATGATAGCATCCTCTTCTAGACTAGAAGATAGACTGAGAAAAGTTGAGAAGCACATGTTCAGAGGGAGCACCGACTGACTCGACCTAATGAGGTTGTTGTTTTCCAGGGAGATACGGACGCAGCCGTTTCCCTTCAAGTTGAAAATGCTAGCCCTGGAGCCCTATGACGGAAGTTCGGATTTAGTGGACCACTTACATACCCAACTAAAGCTTTCAGGGCCTTGACAACTCGACATGTGCTAGTGCTCCCCCTGACCCTCAGAGAGGACGCGCGTGTATGGTTCTACAGTCTGCAATCTGACTCAATCGGGTTATTTCAGGAGCTCAACAACTGCTTTTCTTCACAATGCTCCTCCAGCCAAAGGAAGGAAAAGCATGCATGGCACCTAGTCTGCCTTCAGTAGAAACAAGATGAAAGCCAGACAATTTCTTCAAGCACCTGACTCACTAGAATCCGCAAACTTTCTAGGAGGCTGAGTCTATTGCCCGTGCATGCATAGCCGTTGAGGAAGCCAACAAAACAAAGTAGATAGAGCATGAGGATTGACTCCATGAGGGACCAGCCAACGGGAGGAAGAGGAATGTTGACAACAAACTTTCTCGAGATCCTCGGAAGTAGCTGTGGCCAAGCCAGGCGCTTAGAGAAGAAAAAATCTACTAAAGGGGTATGCTAGTTTCTTCAACTATTTCATGCAAATCTATCGAGTAGGATTTGAAATTAAATCCATCAACACAAGAATACGAAAAAGCAGGAAGATGTTTGAAAGATATCAATTTAGAGGGAGGAATGAACAAATTCAAAGTAGGAGGCTTTGAAGTAGACACCACAACATCGATGAGTGTATTATTGGCTTAGAGGATGATGTCAAAAGGATTGTTAAGAAACTGACTACAACCGAGCATGAAGGAAATGTTTTGTGCATCGTAGGGATAGGTGGTTCTAGGAAAACCACTCAAGCATGGAAACTTTACAATCATGAAATTGTCAAACACTACTTTGAGTGTAAAGTATGGGTTTCCATATCATAAGAATGAAGTGTTGATCATATCCTGGCTAAGATTTTGAGTCAAGCTACTGGTCAAATGAAAAAATCAGATGAATTTGATAGCATCGAAGAGTTGGTGAAGGAGCTGAGGACATATTTGGAACAAAAGCTCTACTTGATAGTGCTTGATGATGTTTGGGAAACGGAAACATTAAAAGACTTACTCCCAGCATTGCCATTTAGAAATAAAAAAGCAAGCTTATTATTATCACTCGTATTTTTGAAGTTGAGTTCCAAGTTTGTCTTATTCTTTCCATGAGCCACAACGACTTAATGATGTTGAATCTTGGGAGTTACTAGCCAAAATGGTATTAAATCAATGGCAAATCGTTTATAACTATCAACTTATTGGTGATTTTGAGAAGTTGGGCAAGGTGTTGAAAAAATGTGCCGGGATATCCCTTGCTATAATTGCTTTGAGTGGAATCTTTTCTGCAAAGGAGAGTATTCAAGAATGGGAAATGGTAAGCAGAGATGTAAGTGCAGAGGTGATAAGTGATGGAAGATAGTAGAACACGAAACTGTAGCACTGTGAAAGATATTTTAACCTTAAGTTATCGTGAGTTATCTTATGATTTGAAGCCATGCTTTCCTTAGCTCTCTCCCCAAAAAACTTTGTGATTCTGGTTGGAAAGATGATAAGAATGTGGGTATCAGACGGTTTTATAATTGAGGAACAACGTTGTGGAGAAGAGACGTTGGAAAATGCGAGGCAATTTTTAGATGAGTTAATCCAACGTTGTGTCATTCAGGTTTAGAGCAGAAGTTGTGGAAGGAAAGTGAAAGAATTTCAAATTCATAATTTGATATGAGAACTTTGCGTTGAAAAAGCGAAGGAAAGAGGTTTTCTCGAGATATTTTCCTTTCGATCTTTTGCCGCACAAACACAAGTTGAAGATGGAACAATAATTTAATCGTGCCAAATTATCATACATTCTACTTCGAGGGATGGTCTAAATTTGTATTTATACAAAATTTGTTAGATTTTATATTTGGTATGGTAAAAGTTTATGTATCATAGATCCAAATTTCGAACAGATTCGGATCAAATCGTCCGTCTGAGTCTAACTTCGTCCATTGAGTCACCACAACTTCGTATAAGAGGTCAGGTGATAGCGGGAGGTTATCCCACCAAAAAACACTCCGACGCTCAAATCAGTAAACAGCCTTTAAAGTAAGAAGGTGGATATAATGAGATGCAATAAGTATGCGGTGAGTATTTGTTATGTGGGGGTGTTCTTGTAAGCAGAGAGGCTTTGGCTACTCGTGAGGAACGAAGTCTCTAAATACTGTGTGCGCTGAGAACGTAGTAGCAGAGAGAGAGAGAGAGCGTTAGAATACTGAAAGCGTGAGAGCTTTGCAAGAGGAGGCTTTTTGCAAACAAGTGAGAACGTACAATTTGAAGTGAAAACTCTATGGCCTTTTATAGCCACCATGTTGAGCTGTCTTCATTGTGCAGAAGGGCTTGATGTTCGCATTTTGTTAGGATCGTTGTATTTTCTAGCGCAGAGCCTTTATTGTTATAACGGTTGGTGGATTGATTGATTTCCTTTTGCGTTCTGCAACCGCTAGGGTTTCTAGCAGATAAGAAGAGGATTCTGACGCATTCTTTCAGAGATGCGCACTGATTTTGGAAGCAACCGTTACAATGGTGGTTGCCTTGTGTGGAGAGCGCGCAATCAGTGGAGAAGACCGTTGCTGCACGAGGACAGACGCATAGGCCAATATGGGCTTGGGTCGCGTAAGGCCTAGTCTTCAGCCGGTTAATTGGTAATGCTTCCGGTCAATGCTGACCAGAAGCGTTGACCGTCTTAGGCCCAAGTTGGCGGTTCTGCTCTTGGGCTTTTACTGGCTCATTAGCCTTTCGTCCAGTCAACAACTGGCATTGACTGTCCTGGCGTAAATGGGCTGCAGTGGACGGAGCCGGATTCAAACGGACGGTTTGACCTAAATCTGTTTGAAACTTAGATTTAGGACACATAAAAAATAACAATTTGTACTTCATTCACCAATTACTTTACTATTGTTCTAAAATGTATTCCATGTTCACTATATTAAATAATCTATTTTTTCAAAATCTATCATTTTTCTAAACTTTTATTCTAATTTGAAATTGTATGATAGCTATAGAAAATTTTTATCAATCAGTAGATTTCCGAAATTTCTGCTGGATGTCCTACAACGTACCCGTTTACAACTCATGATCTATACGTAGAATATATTAAAATAAATAATAAATAAAATTAAAATGAGTCTTAAATAGAAAGGGTGACTTGTAGTAGAATTATAAGTGGGATAGAAGTTTAGCATTTCCCGTTTTTTAAATTGGGTTAGAATGACGGATGAGGAGAGGGAAATCATTCAGTTACTTTATTAATAATTGGTCATCACAGCTTCTCCACTTGTAACCCGTGAAAACTTTAGGTTCCCAGTGCCCTTGCATAAAGGGCAATTTTAACGTTAGCGTAAAATTATTTTTCTTACTAATATTCTTCCTTGCATAAAGAAAACAAAGCAATGTATAATGAGTGGGGCTGTAGGTGGGTTATAGATGGGTATAATGAGTAGCATTTCTCAAAAAATATGAATTCCTAAAGAGAAATATTACTTGTTCCCTACGCGCTGGCTACAGCTCTTCTATCTATACGTGGCACCTATTAAGATTTAAAAATAAATAAAATGAATCTTCCATATAGAGAGAATTGTAAATGAGTTGTAAATGGGTGGAATATATAATGATGTTTATCCCTAAAATATTTTTTCGTTGTTAAGCTGCTTCTACTAACCAAACTTTTTGACTCGTGCAGCAACAAATGCATTCCCTTTCCGGTGCAAAACTCACATCTTTGTTCGCCTTTTGTCTTTCAACAAATAGGACGTGGACGATGCTCGAACATGGAAGATGTGCATAAGCACTTTCAATTTCTCAAACTTTTGGGTATTGTGATTTCACCGCTCAATTTTGATGACCGTGTTACCCTGCCTACTGAATTAGGAAATCTAATTCACTTGACATACCCTGAAATTTACGGCCCAATCAAAATGTGGCTTACCAGTTCAATTGTAAATTTAAGGAATTTGCTCATATTAGAATGCAAGAATGGTCGTTTGTGGGTAGCAGTGCACAAAGTTTCATGGAAGTTTTAGCAGCTTTGACATATTCTTTTAGAATCTATGGAGGTCTCTGATGAGACATCAGAGTGTCACCCTTTGGAGGGCTTGCAAACGCTGTGGGGTGTAGAGGGAGGCGATTGGATGTTAAATAGAATGTCAACATTGAGCCCAGCCCAACTATCAAAAGGTTAGGGATCAAAGGCACATGGAGCAATGGAGAGTTGGAAGCCGTATTTTAATGCCCAAAGTTTCAAACCAGGCTATCTTAACACTTTTGAGTTTAGATTGGGAAGCACGTGGTAAGCTATGAAATATACAATTATCATTCCTTGGACATGCCCTACATAAACTTGAGCTGGAGGGACCAATAAGAGAAGAAAAGTCTTCTCCACGCAATTTGTTTCCACCAAACCTTAAGAAAGCAACAGTGTGTGGGCTGTTAATCAAATTATTAGCAAAGAGTGAACTATAAATTGAATCTCAAATGGTTAGCAAATCTTTCATCTTTTTCTTTGGTCTTTTCTCGCCCTCCTTTTTAATAAAATAAAATAAAGTCTATGTATGTTTTTAATAATTTTAATATAATTGTAACTTTTGGTACAAAAAAGCTAATTTAACTTTTCCTTTGCTTCTTTGAAGTTAAATTATATAGAAGTGGCGGTGTGTGGGGTTTCCTGCTGTCCCTTACTATTCTCAGGACAATAATCAATAGGTCATGCGTACCATTTTAGACTTTTTACTGTTCCTTACATGTGATACCCATTGTTACTCTTAGGACAATAATTAATAGGGCTTGTGCTCCATTTTGGACTTCTCATTGCCCCATACATGTGATGCCATTTATTATTCCCAGGGCAATAATTGATAGGGCATGCCTACCATTTTGGACTTTTCCCTGCCCCTTACCTGTGATGCCCATTAGTACTCTCAGGACAATAATTAATAGGGCATGCCTACCATTTTGGACTTTTCCCTGCCCCTTACCTGTGATGCCCCTTACCTGTGATGCCCATTAGTACTCTCAGGACAATAATTAATAGGGCAGGCCTACCATTTTGGACTTTTCACTGCCCCTTACCTGTGATGCCATTATTACTCTGAGGGCAATAATTAATAGGACACATGTGATGGCCACTATTACTCTCAGGACAATAATTAATTAATAGGGCATGTGTTCTATTTCGGATTTCTCATTGCCTCATGCATGTGATGACCTTTATTATTCCGAAGACAATAATTAATAAGGCATGCGTACCATCTTTGACTGTAGCTTTGATAAGGTGATACATTTATCTAATTTTATGAAAAATTCAACAGATATTTTATCTAGAATGATTTTTAATTGGGATCTAATTTGTCGCTGTTTTTGTTCAAATATGTGAGAAAATAGTAATAATATATAACTGCATAGATGAGTAATTTTTACCCAAAAAAAATCATTCTCAACTAATAAATTATCACAAAAGTTTACATCCAAGTATATATTTACTATATATGAAATTCAGTTGGTAAGTAGTTGCAGTTGGTGTGCAAAGTAGTAATCCATTGTTATAAGATAGAACATGAAATCATTGATCGTAGATATTACTGATAGAATTCATTGGTAGTATCATATCTTCTGTGGGAATAAAATTTCATCTTCTACTATATTTTACTTACAGAAATGTTTCATCATCTTTAATAGAGGCATGATAGGAATGATATTTAAGAAAATATAGTTCGGAGAGTAAATGTAGAAAAGGTTTAGAAAGAGAGGAGAATTTGAATAAGGTTTTGACAGGAAGCAATGAAAAGATTTCATAAAATTGATCATAAGTAAAGAAGGGTATAGGAATTTGTTTAGCTTTTTGTGATGGGGTTTTCCTTTTCCTTGGCATGATTGGTCATAAACGCGGTGTGCTCCCTATCATCCGAGTTCATCATTATCTAATTGTAGCATGAGTAGGCGTCCATGAAACTCAGGAGTTTGTGTCCAGACGTGGAGTCCACCAGCTGGTTTATCCATGGCAGTGGAAAGCTGTCTTTTGGGTAGGTTTTGTTTATGTCAGTAAAGTTGATGCACATTTGCTTCTTGCCGCTACTTTTCTTCACGATGACAACATTCGACAGCCAATCCCGATACTGGACTTTCTTTACAAATTTTGCATTAAGCAGCTTCTTCACCTCTTCCCTTATTGCAATAAGTTTTTCAACAAAGTAGTTCATGCGGTTTTATCGGACGGGTCTGTGACTGGGATCTATGTCCAACTTGTAGACCATTACTTCGGTTAATATCTCAAGCATGACGACAAAAATCCACATAAAGACATTAGAGTTCTTCCTTATAAAATCTACAAGTTGGTTGTGAACCAGCATGGCCAGGGAATTGTCAATGTGTACACACTTCTCAGTCTCGTTGGGGTCCAGAAGGATTAGCTCCGTCATCTCGCCGAACTGGGCCTATTGTAATGTTTCTTCATCGTGGAAGTCTAGGTCCTCAGTTGGTCGGTTAGGTGCCGTGGGGGCGACTTGAGATAGGTGGCACATTCGTCCCATCATCTGGTCACCTAGCACCTCCCCTATTCTATAGGGAGTTGGAAACTTTATCTTTAGATGAGGGATCGACATCACGGCCCTAAAGGTAGTTTGGAAAAGTCGGCCTATAATAACGTTATAGATCGACGGTAGGTCGATAACGAGGAACGTAAGCCCTCGTGTAACTTTATGCAGGTATGTCCCCACTGTAACTTCCAGTTGAATTTCTCCTTGCACGGGCACCAGTTTGTTATCCAAGCCGTATAGAGGACCTCCGGCTACTCTCATCTTATTCATTTTCAGTCTAATCTTGAAAAAATGTATCGAGATATAGTTAATTTTGAGAGCTTTCATTATCAATAAAATTTATTTTAGCTAGTAGTCAAACTTACCGTTTAAAATGAGGGTTGATACAACAAGAGAGTCTGAGTGATGGGAGGTTAAATGTATCATATCGTCGTTACTAAAACTAATGATATTAGTCCTAGCCTCTACTTGCGCTCTTTTGCTAGTGGAAGCGACTTTAGATCGATCCTTGCCGCTGTTCTTAGCTGGCCTGCTTGAAATCATACTAATGACGCTAGTGGCGGTACGGTTCCTCCGCAACTCTCTAGCTTCGTTATTTATGGCTTCGGGGGCCTACCATGAGCTTTTTAGGAACCGTGTGAGGTGCCCCCGACCGACTAGGTCTTCAATCTTCTTCTATAGGGTCCAGTAGTCCTCCATTGTATGCCCTAAAGACTAGTAAAAATGCCAGTATTTCGTTTGGTCTTTGACCTCTGGGTTCATCGGCGCTTTGAGCCATTTCAGGATTTATCTTCCTGGATTTGCATCAAGATGTTTGAGAGAGTGTCATTCAGATGAGTTAGGGTCGAGGGCCTGTAATCCCTTCGAATGCTTGGTTTAGACTATGGCTGCTTGCGGGGTTCCCGAGAGTGGCCGCCGTCTCTGTTTCTCTTCTTCCCAGCGGTCGGTCATTTCGGCTGTCGGTCCACGCATTCGGGATGCTTCGCCTTGTTGGCCTCCTCAGCCGCATTGTAGGCCCGAGCGATGGCCTCAACTTTTCGGAAGAACTAGAGGTATTGGTGCGCCAGATGCTTGAGGAATTCCCCAACTGCCAACGTAGCGATGAAGGCACTTAGCTTCATCTCGTTGGAGAGTTAGGGGATTCTATAGGATTCTGCGGTAAAGTGGTTGAGGAACCCCTTCAGGCTCTCTTCCGACTTTTTGCAAAGGCGGACAAGATGCCGGGGCTACTTTTCTTCTCTCTGACTGGAGGCAAACTGGCAGAGGAAGCAGTCGACGAGCTCGTCAAAGGAGCGGATAGAGTTGGGCTGAAGGCTATGAAACCAGAGCCTGGTGTCCCCCTTGAGCGTCAGGGGGAAGTACTAGCACACGATGGCCTTGCTTACTCCCTGGAAGGACGATAACATGCAGAAGTACTCCACGTGGTCCATCGGATCTGTGTGCCTCTTGTGTAGGAATTTTGAATTTGAAGGGGAGCGGTTGCGTCTGGATGTCCAAGGCAAATGGTGACCTCTGCAAATCAAGCGCCCGCTGCCCAGGCTTCCCTTTGAACACGTGCTACCATATTTTTTTTCACTTTCTCCTCTATCTGAGGGGTAGACCCGCTCCTTTTCGCATTAATAAAGTCTCAGATTTCAAAGTTCTCTTGGGGGTCTCGCTAGTCATGGCGGCCACCTGCGCAAGGTGGCCGTGTATTGCACAAACTTTCTCCTCTAGTCAATGGCCTCTTGTTGTTGAGGGAGTTGTGGGTGTTTTGCCGCTCCGGGCTTTCCTCAGGCATATCCCTGCTTGAGAGGTTCTGAGCTGTCGTTTGGGCCCTATTGCTTGAGGCCGCCTGGGCCTCACGTTGCCAAACCTAGCTATTCTTGCTGCTGCAGCCCTCACTGTGTGTATTCTCCTTCAAGAGGTCAACACCTTTGGTCCCAGGGGGAGGCTTCCATCTATTGCGCTCCAACTCTTGTGCATAATGCCTAAAGTATCTATTTCATATCGTCCACGTCAACAGCCAATTTTTGCACGTTTGGCTCAGGCAAATCGCCTGCGTAGCTACCCACAGATGGGTTGTCGCCACAAGCGACTGTGTCTTTCGCCGGGGCGCTAGCCTGTACTCTAGTGTTGACCATCTCTCGGGTGTGAGAGTGAATGTTGAGATGAGCAGTTAGACTATTCATCGTTTTTCATATACGGTGCCAATGATATATCCCTGAGTTCGAGTTCTCATGCGGATTAGGGATCGTTCGGATTCCTCTGCCGGGTCAGATCACGAAAGGGTTCAATCTCTGCGTTTCTCAACCTGAGTTCAGCGCACCATAAATTACAAATAAGAAGTCAGGGGACGGTGGGAGGTTATTCCAACGTAAACACTCCGACACTCAAATTAGAAATTTTTTCCTGTGAGTGAAAAAATACACACATGGTAATAAACGTGATGAAAATGCAAAAATGCATGAATGCGCGGAGTGTATGGTGTTCGGAGGAGGCTTATGCTCCCTTTGCTGCACTGCTAATAGTGGGTCACTATTGTTTCCATAGGGTGGCGACGGCTTTAGAGAAGAGAGTTTGTTCGTTCTCCTCGTTGTTTTGGGCCACTGGGTGCTAGGATCCGGATCTTGATCTTAGATCACCGCTTAGGCCGTTCTTTGTAGAAAATGGGTATCCGTCCTCTTCTCCCCTAAAGGAGAAGGTATTTGTAGGGTCCTTTTGCGAGCCGAGATCTCCGACAAGTGGGTTGTTAGGATTCGTCGGCCGTTGAACACCGACGGTGGCCAACGGTGTCAGTTGTAGCATTATGGTGACGGGGAAACTGATATCGAGCGTGACCATCGCAGGCCTATTTGGCTCCACTTGGATTGGCTAATCGGCTATTGGAGTAGCGTATGCTGAGGTTTGTCAGCATTGATATCATTTCCCATTGGTTGGCACCCTGGAACCGGTGCTTTTTGTGCTAGTAGTCTGTGGTCCCCTATGCAGAGATGCAACCGATGCTAATTGGCTACGTTTTACGAGTGCCCAGTGGGCTTTGTTACTAAATCTCCCGTGATGCCGTCGTTGGGTTGGGCCCATCTGCTAATCAAGCACGTCTTCTTCCAATTAGGTTTTGTTGGTTTTGGCCTAGATCCATGTCAGACCCATCAGGTCATAATGTTGTTGACCGGAAAGAATTATTGATCCAACTCTGATCTTTGAAGAGTGAACACTGATTAAATTAATTGTCAATGTATATATGCGTGTGTGTATCTGTGTGTGATCTCAAGGGATTGGAAGACTTTGGGTGTTTGACAATTTATGATTTTTTGTATGTCAGGTTTCTCCATACTTGTGTTTATACAAAATTTATAGATTTAATATTCTATGTGATTTATAATAGCTCTCATCTGTGTCGTTTGCTATATAATTTTTAATAATTTGTGTTATTATAAATCTATGATGCACCTCGCTATCTTTCCCACCAAAAACATTCTATTAAATTCTATTTTGTAAATAATTTAGTTCAAAGCCTGCACTTTTGGCTATTTTTTTAGTTATATTTTGTCTTTTATTTTAATTAGAAACGTATATATTAAATATTTCTTAACAATATTCAACGATCAATTAATAGCCTGTGGCTTAATAATTGTATGATTAAATAATATTATTACGTATGATTAGGTAGAACGAGGGGGCGTCCAGCACGGAGCCCCATCCAACGCCCATAGGAGCCGTTGAATTGAAATTCAACGGTCCCTTTTTTTTAAAAAAAATATTATAAAATTTAAAAATAAAAATATTAAAATTTATATTTTTATAATTAAAATATGAAAAAAATATTACAAAAATAAAAAATAATAAAAATTATATTTTTTTTATTATAAAATTTGGGCCGTTAATTTTTTTAATTCGACGGTGTAAATGGGGCGCTGGGTGCCATCCAGCGCGCCCCCGAATCCATAATTAGGTTGAATTCACTGTGTGACGTACGGCATTGAATGAAGGGGAAGTACTCCACAACAAGACATTGAAAATTGTAAATATCTTTAGCGTAAATATTTTTTAATTGATTAAAATGATATGTCCAATATTAAGATTTAATATTTACAACATACAAATATAATATTAAGACTTTTTAATATATGTATAGAATTTAATATATTAGCTTATAAAAATTATACAGTTTAAATGACAGTTGTCATTGGCAAATATGCCGAGGCACCATGTTAAATTTTAATTTTTTATGCAATTGTTTACTAGATGAAATATTTTTTACCGGTCGCATAGTATTGATTTTTTTTTAATTTTAGATTTGATTTTATAATATAAAATATACTCAAATAAAATTCTATTATATTATCAAGACGATTCACATAATTTAATTTATATTTATAGGGGGTATTGTCTTTTGGAAAATGATGGCATAATGCACCTTAAAATCTATGACGTATCATGGATTATGATCTAGCTTAGAGAAATATAAATTTTAATTTAAATATTTTTTTAAAAAATTATATTTCAAAATTATTTTATGTACAAGTTTATGAAAAAATTCTTTTTAAATGTATTTGAGAAACTTGTAAATTAATTTAAAACTTGCCATTATTATTGTTTTTTTTTTAATAATTAAAATGCGTCGGACCTACAAAACCAATAATGCAGATAATGTGAAGTGGTGTCCAGCTAATTGCCAGTTGGCTGATGGGAGCTGTCGAAAAAGAAAGGAGAAACAGTTAAAAAACAAATTAAACTTATTATTTTTTATATTTTTATAATTTGAAGTGTTAAATTTATATTATTTCACAAAATATTATTTTAATTATATTAGAACAATAAAATTATATTTCATATCTTACTATATTTTTTTTAAATAAAAAAAATTTCTAGTATATATATATATATATACAGTAAAACTGTTATTCATATATATATATATATATATAATATAATATTATCATATTAATTTATTATATTACATTAATATCATATAATAATAGACTCGTATAATAAATAATTTTATGCTATATAGAGAGAGAGATGGTACGCTAACCAGTAATGCAGATCTAACCGTTATTAAATATATAAATAAATAAAATATTACGTTGTTAAATGTACTAACCTGGTAGGTAATAGTATTTCTAACATTATCTTCTAGATAATATGTTAATATAAAGTCTAAAATATAAAATAAATAGAGTAAAAGCCTATTTTGAGGGCTTTTTATATTAGACGCATATCTTATAACTATCCATATATATTTTTTGAAATTGTTTAAAATTTTAATAAAATATATATATATTTATAAAAAAATATCAAAAAATAGAGGATAAAAAAACAAAAAGGAACGTACCTAAGAATAGTTCTTTTTTATGTCAAAGGATATTTTTTATTTATTATAAAATATTTTATTAATTTATTTATATAAATAAATTTATATTAAAATGGACAAATAAATTATATATTTCAGCTTTCCAAAAATTTTTTAAATGTATATATAAAAAAGCCAAAATATGGTGGGGTTACACAAGACAATAATTGAACGCCATCACGCGGCTTGCCTTTTTCTCCCTTCCACGAATTTGAAGGCCAGAAGGTTTTGCTTTGATTTGAAAATTGACAAGACACGGCAAAAGAGAAAATAAATAATAATAATAATAGTCATAGGAGTTTACAAATAATGCTAAAAAAAAATATAATTAATTTTTATCTTAAAAAATTTTAAAAAATTTCATCATATTCCTTAATATTATTTTTTTTTTAGTATACCCTCGTATCCCTCGCTAAATGTTATGGGAAGCTTGTCGTGCCTTTTTAACAAACGAGTGATTTTTTAGTTATTTTTGGGCTTCAAATTCTATAATTTAACTTCTTATAATTTTTATAATATTCTCATATTATATTTGTTATCTGATTTTTTCTGCTGTTAGTTAAAAATGATGTAATTGATTATATTTATGCAATTATAAGTTTTAATGAAGAGTTTTATTAATAGCCAGCCGACACCAAAAAATAAATTAAATTAATTTTAGAATTCATTATGCTTGATATTATGCAAGGGGTACGAAACTTAAGAAATGTTAAATATACACAATTTCATGGAACTAATTACATGATATACTTATCACAATAATTATAGAAATTATATTTAATAAACAACCTACAGTTTAAAATTAATTAAGGCACAAAAATATTTTTCCTCAGCAATATATTTTATAAATACTATTCTAAACTTTATGAACTTGATAACTATCAATTAGTTCATTTTTTTTTTTTAAAAAAAAACATATATATTTACAACAAGCATGGTGGTGAAACTTTCAGAGTCTAACGCTAAAAGAGAACCGTGGTCAAGGATAAAATTTTTGTTCTTTCAAAATATTTAATATATATTTATAATTTATGACACCGTATTAAACTCTGATTACATTATTATATTTATAAATATTGTACATCAGATAAGCCATATTTGTATATTTATATTTTGCCTATTTATAAAAATAGTGCCTAGTGAGTTACAGAAAATAAAAAAAATATTTATAGTTATATTTATATATTTTTTGAAAAAATTCCTATATTCGTAGAACCTCGACCTCTTGAAGCAAAATCTTACCTAATTTTTGAACCATGAACGGGGCGGTGGCAAAGTTCAGAATAGCATGAAGATTTAGATGGGGGGACACTATTCGGTGGAGCAGGATTTTTGTCTAATTTATGATTTTTTTTTTTTGTTTTACAAAATTTAAATAATAAAAAAAATATGAAAGGGGTAAAAATCTTACTCCACAAAGCAAGATCGCCCGCCAAGATTATCCGTTAGACTTTTTTGCAAATTTTTTGACTTTTAGTAAAGTTTTTTAAAAATAATTTAAATAATATTATTTATATATTTATTTATATTAAAATTATTAAAATATAGACATAAATATTAATTTATTTTCTCCCACTCGTATTTCTTTTTATACTAGTTTTGACAATTTTAATAAAAAAAATATATATATAAATAAATATATACAATATTATTTTTTTGTCAATTATATAATTCTTTCTTTTTTTATTGTGTAGCATCTAATGTTATTTTCTTGGAAGAAATAACGATAACAATTCTCTTTTAATAATCCCGTGAAAGGTTTTTATTTTGTTTTCAAAATTATATTCCAAAATTATTTTATCAACAAGTTTATGAAAAAATCGTATTTAAATATATTTGAGAAAGTGGTAAATTAGTTTAAAACTTCTTATTATTATTGTTTTTTTTAAAATGATTTAAATGCGTCGGACCAACAAAATAAAACGACAATGTGTAGTGGTCTCCAGCTAATTGCCAGTTGGCTGATGGGAGCTGTCGAAAGAGAAAGGAGAAACAGTTAATAAAAATTAAACAGATTAAAATTATTATTATTATTTATTTTTATAATTTGAAGTGTTAAATTTATATTATTTCAAAGAATTTGGTTCTAAATATATATATATATATTAAAACAGTAAAAGTATATTTTCTATTTTCTTTTATTTTTTTGTAAGTAAAAAAAATATATCAAAAAAATAAATAAAAAAGACATATTGTGTGGGACAAGTTAAATATCCGCGTTTTCATATTTATAAATACGAAAATTATAAATGAGCGTCAAACTAATATTATAAAAATAAATTATAAAAATACTTATAAATGAGCGTCAGACTAATATTTTTATATGGATATTTGCTTGTCATCTCAATAAAAGAAAACGTATACACAGCGAATATTGAACGAGAGAATCGAAATATGAGCAATGGTGGCAGCAAGCTGGACCACGTGAGATGTCTGACACACAATCGAAAAATTAAAAGAAAAAAAAAAAACTGCGGCTCTTAGTTTTTCAGATAAATGATTAAGTGAATTATTTTGTTTATTTTGTGGTATTTGGTATTGATGCGACTATGGATTCAAGATCTAAAAAAAAATATTCATTGCTGAGATCATGATAGAATAAATTATGATCAATTAATTACATAAGTCTTGAATATAGGCATCACAACGTTTTTCTTTTATTTGCTTGTCTTTTCCCTCTTTTCGAAAAGAAAAGAAGCCCCCTTTTCTTTATGAAAGTCCTTTCCTTTTATAAGCTTTTTCTTCTTCTTTCTTCCTGATTTGATCATACCGGTAATGTCCGTTCTTCTCCTTTGTGGTTATCTTCGTCAGTTTTTACCCGTTACTATTGGTTCGGTCGGTTGTACAACCATCCCTCATAACTGTCTTCTTCACGTGTTAATTGCAATATCTCCAAAACTAACTGCCCCTTCTTCAACCGCTTCTTTATGAAATGTAAAAGTAAATCATATACGGTTATCACATCACTACCCCCACGTGTCGGCGAGTTAAAATTAACTTCCTGGGCGATATGTCCTTTCGATAGGGTCACTGGAGTTCTTCTTCTAATATTTTGCTGATTCGAGTTTAAATCTATCATCAACCAGTTGTAATTCTAGATCGACTTTCAGCCAGCTTGTCTTTGAAAACATCTTTACCGATCTGTATTGAAATCGGCTTTCTACCTGTTTATGCTTGAAATTGGCTTTTCAGTATTTTGCCGATTTGGATTGAAATCGGCTTTTAACTCGCTTACCTTTGAAACCGGCTTTTCGAATAATTACCGATCTGGATCGAAATCGGCTTCCAGCCTTCTCACGCTTGAAACCGGCTTTTGCCGATCTGGATCGAAATCGGTCTTCAGCTTTCTTACGCTTGAAACCGGATTTTGCCGATCTGGATTGAAATCGGTCTTCAGCCTTCTTAAGCTTGAAACCAGCTTTTGCCGATCTGGATTGGAATCGGCTTTTAACTCGTTTACCTTTGAAACCAGCTTTTGCCGATCTGGATCGAAATCGGCCCTCATCCTTCTTATGCTTGAAAAATCATTTAAAAACTCTTATTTTGCTCTTCGAAAGATGGGACAACCATTAATTACTCCAGTGGGTGAACTAATCTGGCTTTGACACGTGTGAATCATTATGACAAAGGTGTCAGTTAGCCGCCAATGATGATAATTTTGAAAAAATATGTTAATTTGAAATTCCCCATAAGGTTCTTCATCTTCCTTTGCCGCTTCGAATTTCCTTTCTACTACTTTCTCATCCAGCTTCTTCATTCAAAATTTTCTCATAGCTCATCGCATTCAAGTTCTTCGGGTTCATTCTCTTAAATCGGTTCTTTCCACTGTTGACATCGATTCATTATATACAAAATTCAAGATTAGCAAAGACATACCTTTCTTGGTTCCCTCCGAGGATGATAGGGCTAGTACTCCTCCTGAAGGCTATATTTCAATTTATGAAGCCCATTTGACTAGTGGTTTACGCATTCCTCTTGCATTGGAATTGCGCCAGATTTTCATGGAATTAGGAGTCCCCATCGCCAGGTTCCATGCTAACGCTATCAGATACCTCTGTAATCTTTGTATCTTCTTTCGTCTTCATGGGCTTACTCTAAATATCGCAACGGTGAGGGTGCTTTTCAAATTTAGTCAAACTGGAGATTGGATTTCCTTGACGCCCCGCGAGTTGAACATTGGTGGAGTTATTCATGAATCGGTAAAAGGTTGGAAAGATAGGTTTTTCTTTTTGAAGGCTAGTTTTGATATGAATTTTTCCAGTGATTGGGGTAACGTTCCGTCATCTTTTTCGGGTAAACTCGAAGATAACGAGGAAGAATCAGTTTGACAATTTACTTGATTTAATCGGGGATAATATCAATTCGTTTTCTGACAAAGAACGCCTTCTGTCGCCTGAGATTTTAACGTTGGCTAAATGGGAGCCTTTATTGGCGATTCCGGCAACGAGTAGTTATATTCCCAAACGTAAAAGAAAAATTCATCAATCTAAGTCTAAGGGTTCAACCTCTCGACGTTGAATGATTCAGTCAAGTTCAACCACTTCTTCTACTGATTCCGGCGTTCCATTGTTAGAGAGAATGAGCGGTATAAATAAATTGACAGAAAAAACTGTTTTACCTTCTAGCGTTTCTGTGTCCACAGTACAAGGAGTCGAGGAACCGACCGATCCAACTTCCAATGTTCAGATGGTCTCTGCGCCCACGGCACAAGGAGTTGAGGAAGTGACCGACCCAACTTCTAATGTTCAGATGTTGGATAGGAATACTGGGTTTGAAGCGGCCATATTTGGCGGTCTCCCTTCTCTCTCTGAAATTTGTAATGAACCAACAATTGAAGAAGCTTCAAATATATTAATGATCGGTGGTTCTTCTCAATCGACCCATATTCAAGATCGGACTCAAGGAATCATTACTGCTTATGATGTTTCCTCTGAGGATGTCCCTATTCCTTCTACAAATCTGGACGAAATCCGAACTCAATCTGTTGTCGACCCACCTTGTCCTAAAAAGGAGACCTGTTTTCCTGAGGTGCCAGTATCCAATCCGACTGGAGTTCAAGATAGAGTTTGTCCAGAGTGGTTGAACACTCCTGCTTCTTCTTCGCATCCTAGCCCTGGAAGTCATTCTGATCGTCCAAATACTCCTGTTTCAAGGATGTCTCTGAACGAAATCTCTTTGAGAGCTCGCTTTATGCAGGTTAGATTTGCATAATCTTAGGTATATGGATTCGGTCTTATCTATCTTGTCAATTCGAACTAATAAATTTTTTTTTTTTTTTAGGATGAAAAATTAAATGAAATCATAAAGATTGGGATTCATCAACGAAGGCTTTGGATCGGACAACTTCAACGAGAAGTTCGAAGCTTGTCCCAGAATCAGGTGGATCTGAAAATTTTAGAAGAGATGAAGAATAAGATGGAGATTGCTGTTGCTAAGGCTCAGCAATATAAAGACCAGAATATCATTCTTGAGTCTGATTTGCAAAAAAATGAGGGATGAGTTTCAATCTACGACTTTTAATTTGTCTGATTCCCAAAGAGACTTAGGATCGGCCCAACAAGAGTTAGCTTATTTGAATTCTGAACTGCTGACCAGACTCAAACCGGAAGAAGTTGGATCGGCTTTGAGTGCCAGATTTCAAGAAGGTATTCGGTTATGCCAAAAGATTGCTTTGTTGGTCGATCCTCAATTTCCAGTCCATCTTTTCGATCAAAGGAATATGGGCGCACATCGTCGATCTGATTTGAAAGATTTTTCTGATAGAGGAGCGTCTTCATCTCATCTACCCAGTGGTTCTTCTGTGTAGACTTGTGTTTTTAACAATCATACATTAACCGAACTTTGTATTATGTATGAACTTGTATCTGTTATATTTGATTACTTGATGCTTTTTTGACTATAGTAGACTGAATGTGTTCGTCCTTTCATAAAGGAGTCGCCACACATATGTTAGAATAACCCCTAAGGTTTAATGGATCTTACTTTTGTAGTCAAATCACTCGATATAACCGAGTTTTAATTTTCTTAGACCGTTTATAGGTCCTGTAAGTAAGTGGCGTTTTGCCATTTGACTTAAAAGGCGATCTAGGCGATCGAATCTTAAAGAACCGAAAATATTGATAAAATTATCATTATATATATTTATACAATTTACGATTTACAAGGTACACATCGGAATCAAATTTCTTGATAAAACTTCTTTAAATGAATAGCATTCCATGTCCTTGGACGAGTTTTCCATTTTGAGTACGCAATTTGTAAGATCCATTTCGTAGAATAGCGCGAGACAATGAAGGTCCTTTCCGGTTGGGAGACAATTTATTTCTTTAAGTATCTTCCCTGTTGCTTGATACCCCTTAGAACCAAGTCCCCAACATCAAACTGGCGTGCTTTTATTCTTTTGTTATAATATCGGCGATTCGTTGTTGGTAAATTCTTTGTGCGAACTGCAGCGCCGTTCCTCTCATTTCTTGAGAAGATCAAGTCGCTCTTTGATTTTCGATCGTTATTGGTCGGATCAAAATTCTCAATCCTCGGCCGGGTAATCCGATTTCTCCATTATGACGCTTACATTTCAAAACATAGGCTGAATGGAGTTTCCCTTGTGGACTCTTTTGGTGTTGTTCGGTAAGACCACAAAACTAGTGGTAGTTCGTCTGCCCAGGAGCCCCCGGTGTCCTCCAAATTCGTCTTTAATCCATGTAATAGAATTCTGTTGGTAACTTCCACTTGTCCGTTCGACTGGGGGTATGCCACTGAAATATGAATTAACCGAATGTTCAAATTGGAACAATACCTGGTAAAGCGTTTCCCTGTGAATTGAGTTCCATTATCGGTAATAATTCTTTCAGGAATTTTAAACCGTGACAAATACTATGTTTAACAAACTCAATAGCGTTATGCTCGATTATCCGAGCCAATGGGTAGCTTCTACCCATTTAGTAAAATAGTCGATGCCAACTATTATAAATTTTCTTTGTCCGTCGTCACGGAAAAAAGGACCTAAAATATCGAGTCCCCATTGTGAAAATGGCCAAGGATCTTGTAAAGATTTCAATTCCGTGGACGGTTGATGCGTCAAGTTGCCGTGTAACTGGCAATTCTCACATTTTTTAACGAATTCCATGGCATCCTTCTTAATAGTAGGCCAATAATATCCCTGATGTATTATTTTGAAGGCCAGATTCTTTCCTCCTACGTGGGACCCACATATCCCTAAGTGGACCTCGCTTAATACGTAATCGGCTTCTTCTGGAGTAAGGCAGCGCAGATATAGAATTGAGTATCCCCTCTTGTATATTTTGTCATCTATGATAGTATACCATCCGGCAGTTTTCTTTATCCATTTTTTATCTTCTGGATTATCTGGTAAAACTCTCTCCTTGAGGTACTTCCAATACGGAGATATCCAACTTTCTCCCCCAGTTAGATAAAGGACTTTATGTTCGGCTTCTTTAATACTTGGAGTCGATAAAATTTCACGCATAATCTTTGAGTACTGTTCGGGATTTTCAATTGCAGCGGCTTTTGCTAGATGATCGGCTTTTCCATTGTCTTCCCTTGGAATATGAACTATCTCCGTTTTGTTGAAATTTGTCATTATACTTTTAACCTTAGCAAGATAATTTGCTAAGGGCGCATTTATGGCCTCAAAATTTCCTTGGACTTGATTCACGATCAATTCTGAATCGCTGTAGACGATTATATTCTTTGCAGAGCATTCTTTAGCCAACCGAAGTCCAGCAAGCAAAGCTTCATATTCTGCAACGTTATTAGTTGCTGGAAACGCAAGTCTTAGCGAATAGCATATCTCTGTTCTTTCGGGAGTCTTTAGGACCACTCACTCTCCATTCCCAGTTGCATTGATGATCCATCTACATGTAATAACCAAATCGGTTCCTTTTGGTTTTCAAGATTTTCTTGATCACCTCCGGATCGGCTTCTCGACAACAATAAAGTCGGCTAACCCTTGTCCTTTTATAACCGATCTCGGTCTATATTCTATATCAAATTCGCTTAATTCAATTGGCCATTTCACCAAATCGGACATATCCGGTCTTTGCAAAATCATTTTTAAAAGTGATCGGTCGGCAAAATGATTTTGTGCCCTTAATGGGGGCAGTTTTCTTGCGAATAAATAAGGGTCAAACAATCTTTTCGGCATGCGTATATTGAGTTTAAATCGGCCGATTTTGCTTACATAATAGATCGGGTACTGTTGTATATTTATTTCTTGCCGAACTAGGACCCGGCCCGATTGCCACGAGATGAGACAACTAGGTACAAAAATAATTCCTCTCCGTTTTTGGCGAAGCGACAAGGGAGGACTAGATAAGTATTCTTTTAACTCTTGAAAAGCCTTTTGGCAATCGGAGGACCAAACAAATCCATTGGTCTTGGTTCCTCTTAAGGCTTTAAAAAAAGGTAAATATTTTTCTGCTGACTTGGACAGGAAACGAGAGAGTGATGCTAACCTTCCTGTAAGCCTTTGAACTTCCCTAACCGTTTGTAGAGGGTTCATTTCAATAACTGCGTTTATGTTTTCAGGGTTGGCTTCAATTCCTCGTCTGGATACAATGAAGCCAAGAAATTTTCCAGAGGAAACTCCGAAAGCGCATTTGGTTGGATTTAACTTCATCTGATATTTTCGAAGTATTTTAAATGCTTCGTTAAGATCGTCTACATGATCCCAGCAGTTTTGCTTTTAACAAGCATATCATCAACATAGACTTCCATATTTTTGCGATCATCCTTCAAACATTTTATTCACCAACCTTTGGTAAGTGGCCCTCGTTTTTAGGCGAGCGGCATAACCTTGTAACAATAAGTTCCTTGATCTCATCATGAATGAGGTAATTTCTTCATCTTCATGACTCATCCTGGGATTGATTGTATCTGAGTAAGCATCCATAAAACTTAACAATTCGTGTCCCGATATTGAATCCACTAATAAATCTATTCTTGGCGGTGGAAAAACTGTCCTTTGGACATACTTTATTCACATTAGTGAAGTCTACACACATTCGCCACTTCCCACTACTTTTCTTCACGAGGACCACATTAGAAAGCCAGTCTGGATATTGAACTTCCCGAATAAAGCCGGTGTCTAAAAGCTTTTTCACTTCCTCTTTAATGGCAATCGAGTTTTTAAGAACAGAATGATTTCTTCGCTTTTGTCTAATCGGTTTATGACCGGATCCGTGACCTAATTTGTGTACCATCATATCATTTGGAACTCCCGGCATATCTGCATGGCGACAAGCAAATATATCCGAATTTTTCAAGAAATTTTATTAACCGATCACGAGTCGGCTCAGAGGAGGGAAGACCCTATTAGCGTAAACTTATGCGGATTAGTAGGGTCGAGGGAGAACTGATCATTGTTTCTCCAGTTGGGCTGCTTGTAAGGAGTTCAGTTGGTTAAATCTGGAATTATTTGGTGATTTGGGAAAGATAACGGGATCGCCAATTACTTGATCTCCTAAGACTTCACCAACGCCACACAAGTTAAGAATTTCATCTTCAAATGTGGTATGGATGTTACTATTCCAAAGGTGATAAGCAAGTCTACCAATATAGCGTTGTAACTGATGGTAAATCAACTACTAAGAATGATAGTTTACGTGATGCTACTCTGGGGTACGTTCCCAGAGTTACTTCTAACTGGATGGTTCCTTGTACTTGAACTGGTTCATTATCTAATCCATAAAGAGGTTCTTCAGCTGTTTTTAAATTGGTTCTTTTTAATCCCAATTTAATAAATGTATCGAAGTAAAGCAAATTACTCGAACTTTCATTATCTATAAAAACCCGTTTCAGTTGGTAGTCAACTTTACCGTCTAAAACAAGCATTGATACAACAAGAGGATCGGAGTGAGGACATTGTACATGCTTCATATCTTCCCTATCAAAATGAATAATATCATCTTCAATCTCATTTTTTGATTTTTGCCCTTCATATCATTCTCAAGCCCAGATCGACCGATGTACTCTTGATGACTTGCTAGTTATCATATTGACCACGCTGCCGCAGCAACTCGATTTTTCAGGCGCTTGTGGTTGATTTTCTTCCCGTTACTTGACATTTCCTTGAGAATCTTTGAAATTTCTTGAGATGCCCTCTTCGGATGAGTTCTTCTATCTCCTTACTGCGGGTTTGGCATTCTTGATACTATGTCCCAGTGAGCGATTATAATGACAAAACTTTGTCGATCTCCGCTTTGGATTTTTGGGTGGCTTGGGCCATTTAAGGAATTTTTCACCCCTTATTTGCATGAAAATATTCGTTCGGGATTCATTCGGGGAGTTAGATTCAAGGGCTTGAATTCCCTAGCAAATCCAGATCCCCATCCTCAATTGTTTCCTTTCTTGTGAATAAGCACGGTTATTGTCTCCTTTCTTTCCATTCGGTGGTCTTCGCTGATTGTTGTCCTGCGACAATGGCTTTTTTGCTTCATTAGCTTCTTCTCACGGCGATGTATGCTCGAGTTATCTTTTCTACTTCACGAAAGGTTTTTGGATCACTGTGTGCTAGGTGTTTGAAAAATTCTCCCCGGCTCCAAAGTTGATATAAAAGTATTCAACTTTACTTCATCAGTTATTCACGGGATTTGTCGCTTTCTTGATGAACCGAACTAAGAAACTTTTAAGCTTTCATTTGATCCTTGCTTTATCTGGCGAGATGTCGGGGTTGCTTTTCAATTCATTCTTGGGGAAGCAACCGGGTCAAAAATTGTCGGCGATTCTTCAAACGATTGAATTGAATGGGTCGTGTGTCGATAGAACCCATTCGAGCATCTCCTTTAAGAGTTATCGAAAAACATTGGCACATGGTCATTTCATCTAGTCCTTGGAAACTCATAAGGGTTCTGAAATGATCCAGATGGTCCATAGGATCAGTGCTCCCATCATAAGCATCCAAAGTCGGCATTTTAAATTTATGTGGGAGTGGTCTCGTTCGAATTTCCATCGTAAATGGTGATCCATGCCAACTCGTTGGGCGTTCTTCGGTGTTTCCTCCAAACATATGTTTCCAGTTTTCTCTACCTTTTCTTCCATATGAGGAACAGCAGATCTCTTTGCATTGAGATATGTTATTAGTTCCACCCGGTTGTGTCTCGGCCGAATCGGTCGAAAATTTTCTCGTCCTATATGCCTGTTACAGGAAACAGCTTCACGATCACGTGGCCTTTCACCCCTTTGAGAGCATCGTGTATTTTGACGATCCTGATTTTGATTTTGTGGTACAGTCCCAATCGTCCCCTCTAGTTGAGATTGAGTTCTCAATCGAGATTGGCTCTCTTGGTGAGATTGGGCTCTTAATTGAGATTGGCCTTCGAAATGAGATCGGTCTCTTAATTGAGATCGGCCTCTCAATTGAGATCGGCCTTCCAGTTGAGATCGGCCTCCTGCATTACTCGAAGCCACTTGTTCTTGAATTTCTGCTTGGTGGATGGCATATTTTCTTTTATGATTCCTTCTTTCCTCGACTTCGGCAGGCGTGACGATAGGATTAGCAGGTTTACACTGAGCACAAAGATTGTGAATTGCTTCTGTCATGTTGTCCATCTGAGTATTAAATGTTCACATCATCTCTTCTTGTCGACTCTCCATTTGAATGACAGCAGCAGGTGGATTATTGATTGTAGTAGCATCCCTTGTTGGAATATTAGTTCGGGATCTTGTATTGACCATTTTTTTTTTTTAGAAAATGGAATGGGAGAAATGGCTTTTTATTCGGAGTTCACGATCGGCGCGATGATGCGACTATAGATTCAAGATCTAAAGAAAAGCATTCATTGTTGAAATCATGATAGAATAAATTATAATCAATTAATTACAGAAGTCTTGAATATAGGCATCACAACGTTTTTCTTTTATTTGCTTATCTTTTCCCTCTTTTCGAAAAGAAAAGAAGCCCCATTTTCTTTATGAAAGTCCTTTCCTTTTATAAGCTTTTTCTTCTTCTTTCTTCCTGATTTGATCATACCGGTAATATTCGTTCTTCTCCTTTGTGGTTATCTTCGTCAGTTTTTACCGTTTACCATTGGTTCGGTCGGTTGTACAACCGTCCCTCATAACTGTCATCTTTACGTGTTAATTGCAATATCTCCAAAACTAATGGGCCTTCTTCAACGGGCTTTCTTTAATGGGCCATAAAAGTAAATCATATACAGTTGTACCCATCAGGTATATATATATATATATATCAAATTTTCTTTATTTATTATTATTTAATATATAAAAAAATTAATAAAATTATTTTTTGTCCTAAGTAATAATAATAATAGACTAATATAATAAATAATATCATGTTATATATATATATATATATATATATATATATATATATATATATATAATAACTGGATGGTACATTAACTAATAATGTATGTCTACATAGCTAAATATATAAATAAATAAAATATTATACAGTTAAAAATACTAATGGGGTCAAGTAATGGTATTTCTACACCATCTTTTAAGTAATATGTTAATATAAAGTCTAAAATATAAAATAATTAGAGTAAAAAAATAAAAACGAAGGTACATAGTGCATTCACCTACTTTTTTTCTCTTTCAATAATAAAAATTTATTCTTAATGTCAAAGGATATTTTTTATTTACCATAAAATATTTTATTTATTTATGTAAATAAATTTATATTAAAATGGATAAATAAATAATATATTTCTGGCTTTCAAAAGATTTTTCAAATATATATATATAAAAAAGGCAAAATATGGTAGGGTTAGACAAAGCAATCATGGAAGGGCATCACGCGGCTTGCTTTTTCTCTTTGAAAAATCAATAATTTGAAGGCAGGAAGATTTTGCCTTAACTTCGAAATTTACCAGACCGAAGCAGACATAAGGAAAGATAAACAAATAATAAATCTTTCTTTAAATTGAATTGACGAAAGGGAGGTATAAGAGTTTACAAACAATCCTAAGAAAAACCCTTGGTTCTTCCTCTTGTATCTTGAGAGAATAAACACGATGAGTTTAGAATCCTCTCTTCTATCTTTTGTGGCTCAGAAGTTTGGTGAGCTTTTGGTTGATGAGGCCAAACTTTTAAAGGGTGTGAAAGGCCAAGTTCAAAGCTTGAGAGGGGAGCTAAAATGGATGGGGAGCTATTTAAGGGATGTTGACGAAATACAGGAGGAGAGCAACCAAACACTTCTCACTCGAATAAAAGAAATTAGGAATTTTACTTTTAAAGCAGAAGATGTGATAGATTCATTTATTTTGTTAGAAGACACGAGGACAAGGAAAAGCTTTCTAAAGAGGTATGCTTTTTCCTTAACTAACTATGTCGTGCAGAGACATCAAATAGCATCTGAGATTGAAGCCATCAACACAATGATACAAGAAAGTAATAAGATGTTCAAAACATATCAAGTTAGCAGGAGGAATGAACGAATTCGGGGGAGGCGGCCACAAGGCAATCCCCACAACATCGACGAGTATGTTGTTGGCTTGGAGGACGATGTCGGCAGGTTAGTTAAGAAACTGACCACAGAAAAACATCAAGAAAAACTTTTGTGCATTGTAGGGATGGGTGGCTCTGGAAAAACCACTCTTGCAAAAGAACTTTACAATCATGAAATTATTAAACAATACTTTCAATTTCGAGCATGGATTTCCGTATCACAAGAATGGAGTGCTGATCAAATTCTAACTGAGATCTTAAGTAAAGCCACAAGTCAAATTAAAAAATCAGATGAAATTTGGAGCACTCAGAAGTTGGCAGCGGAGGTACAAAAACATTTGGAACAAAAGCCCTACTTGATAGTGCTCGATGACGTATGGGAAAAGGAAGCTTTGAAAAATTTACTCCCAGCATTTCCATTTAGAAGGAAAGGAAACAAGATTATTATTACCACTCGTAATTCTGATGTTGTTCAAGTTACAGGTGTGTCTTATTCTTTTCATGAGCCCTATCGGCTTAATGATGTTGAATCTTGGGACTTACTAACCAAGATAGTTTTGAATCAGTGGCAAATTGTTAATAACAATCAACTTATTGGTGATTTTGAGATGTTGGGCAAGGAGATGTTGAAAAAATGTGCTGGGTTACCCCTCGCTGTAATTGCTTTAGGTGGAATCCTTTGTACAAAGGACACTATTGAGGAATGGAAAACAATAAGCAAAAATGTAAGTACAAGAGTGATGGAAGGTAGTGGTACACAAGATTATGGCACTGTAAAAGACGTTTTAGCCTTAAGCTATCACGAGTTATCTTATGATTTGAAGCCATGTTTTCTTTACTTTGCTCTCTTTCCTGAAGATTTTGTGATTCCAGTTGGCAAGTTGATGAGAATGTGGATATCAGAAGGTTTTATAACAGAGGAACAACGTTGTGGAGAAGAGACACTAGAAGATGTAGCAAGGCAGTTTTTGGATGAGTTGATCCAACGTTGTGTCGTTCAAGTTGCAAGTAGAAATTATAAAAGAAAAGTGAAAGCAGTTCGAATTCATGATTTGATACGAGAACTTTGCATTAAAAAGGCAAAGGAACGAGATTTTCTTCAAATATTTCCTCCTCAATCTTCTGCTGCACAGACACAAGTCGAAAGTGGAATAATAGTACAATCACGCCGAATTAGTATGCATTCTTCTCCAAGGTATGATTTTAATTTATATTATACAAAAATTATAAGATTTTTGATTTGGTATGATAAAAATGTCAATTTGTACTTCATCCATAAATTACTTTACTATTATTATACAACACATTTGCTGTTTACTATAGATATTAGTAATTATTACGTAAAAAGTGACTTGTAAAATAATTATAAATGGGTATAGATGTTTAAAATTTATCAT
Organism: Nepenthes gracilis; assembly: GCA_033239525.1. NCBI lineage: Eukaryota > Viridiplantae > Streptophyta > Magnoliopsida > Caryophyllales > Nepenthaceae > Nepenthes > Nepenthes gracilis. Next base: position 3,059,227 of record BSYO01000019.1, on the reverse strand, counting down.
TTATAAAATTGGGATAGAGCATCGGATAGAGAAGAGGAAAATCATTCCGTTTATTTATTGATAGTTGTACATCTCACTTTTGCCATTTGTAACTCTCTAAAACTGTAGATTTTATAATTCTCTTTTTTTTAGAGTTTTATTTATTAATAATTGTCTAAAATTATTTTTCTTAATAATATACTTCCATGCATAACAGAAACAATGCCAATGCTAAACAATATGTAGAGCCAATTTAAATTTTTTTTATTTTTTATTGAATCTAAATAGGTGCTAAATATAATAAGTGGGATTGTAGTATGGTTATCGGTGGATAAAATAAGTTGTGTTACTCTAAAAATATAAAATCATAAAAAGAAATGTTATTTGTCCTCCCACAACCCTTCCATAGTACAAAAATAACAATTTGTTCTTTATTCATGAATTACTTTACTGTTATTTTACGGCACATTCACTATTCACTTTAGATATTAGTAATTATAATATAGAAAGTGACTCGTAAAATATTTATAAGGGGCATAAATGTTGAGCATTTCTCATTTTTAAAATTGGATTAGAATACAAGATATACGAGAGGAAAATCATTCGGTTTGTTTTTTGATAGTTTTTTATCGTACTTTTGTTATTTATAACTCTCTAAAACTATAGGTTTTATCGTTCCCTTCTTCTTAGAGTTTTGTTCACTAGTGTCACCACAAAATTATTTTTCTTAATAATATTCTTTCCTGCATAACAAAAATAATGCCAATCCCTAAATAATATGTAGAGCCAATTTTAATTTTTTTTTAATTTTTATTAAATTTAAATAGGTGCTGCATATAATGAGTGGGGTTGTAGTTTGGTTAAAATAAGTAATATCACTCTAAAAATATCTTTTTGTAGATAGACATGTTATTTGTCCCCCTACACCCCATCTGCAGCTCTTCTATCTATATGTAGGATCCATTTATATATATATAAATATATTAAACAAAACGAATTGTACGTATAGAAAGAGAATTGTAAATGAGTTATAAGTGGGTGGAATATGTAATAATGTTCATTCCTAAAATATTTTTAAACTCTCTTACCAAGAGTATCCGTATTGATTTAAATATTCTGATGATAACAGTTTAACTATATTTTTGTATTATAAAATTTCTTTTACTAACCAAATTTTTTGACTTGTGCAGCGACACATGCATTCCGTTTCAAACTCAAAACTCAAATGTTCGATCACTATTTGTCTTTCAGTTAGGAAGACAGGAACAAAGCTTCAACTTGGTCGATGTGCATAGGAACTTTCGACTACTCAAAGTCTTGGATATTATGGTTCCACACGGCTCTATGGATGAATTTTTCTTGATGGGTGAACTTGTCTTGCCTACTGAAATAGGAAATCTAATTCACTTGACGTACCTTGAAATAAAAAACTCAGTGTCTGTAATACTTCCCGAATCAATTGTGAATTTAAGGAGTCTACTCACACTAGACTCTCGTGCATGTAAGTTATTATTCAATGGAGGGCATAAAATTTGGTGGAAGATGTACCGGGTTCGACACCTTCTTTTTAGAGATATGGTGGTCCCCCAAGGGATATTGAAGTTTGACGCCTACAGGAGCTTGCAAACATTGTCAGGTGTATTTGGAGGCGATTGGATGTTAACAGAAATGTCAACATTGAGCCCAACTGTCAAAAGATTAAAGATCTTGAGCATATCAACCAATGAACAACTGGAAGCCGTATTTCAATGCCCGAGTTTCAAATCAGGCCATCTTTACGATTTGAGTTTACATTGGGAAGTTGGTGTTAAGCTACGGAATATAGGATTATCATTCCTTTGTCATGGCCTGGGTAAATTGAAGCTGGAAGGACCAATAGGGGAAGAAGATTCTTCTCCACCAAATCTATTTCCACCTAACTTAGAGAAAGTAACTTTGGTCGGCTCTGGGTTTAGATCAAATGAGACCATGGCAACTCTGGGAAAACTTTCCAACTTAAGGTATCTTTACTTGAAAGATTACCCATACATTAGCAAAGAATGGATTTGTAGTGCTGGAGAGTTCCCGCAGCTTGAGCATCTAGAAATCCAACTCCTCCTACATTTGGAGGAGTGGAGAGTGGAAGAAGGGGCGATGCCTCATCTTAACTTCTTACGTGTATCGCGTTGTCCAAGACTGATTAGTCTTCCAAAATTAGGGAATAATGTTGTTGTCCACCATACCTAAGTATTTATTTAATTAATTGTGGCTGTATATATATATGTTTGTGTGTGTTTGTATGTGATCTCAAGGGATTGATTGTAAGACTTGGGGGTTCTATAATTTTTTATTTTGTCTGTATGTCGAGTTGCTCCATTCCCGTATAAATACGGGATTTGTAGATTTAATATTATATATGCTTTACAATAGCTCTAAAGTGTGATATTGGCTAATAATCTTGTGTTTAAGTTTTGGTGAGTGACTTTTTCTGTAATTTTGTAATAACCTCTATAGTTTTATAATAGCCCTCATGTGTGCTGTTCTTAAGTTCATCGTGTGTATATTCTAGTAAATATTATTATTTAGATATGGTTATAATTTTAAATAATTTTATCCTATGAAAATACTCTATTAAATTCTATTTTCTAAATATTTTAATTTGAAATTTGTTATTTTGATTTTTTTTCAGTTCTATTTCGTCTTTTATTTTCTCTTTTAATATTTATTTCAAAAAAATAATTTTATTTATTTTAATTAGAAATGTATGTATTGGATATTCCTTAATATTGTTCAACAATCAATCAATCAATAACAGGTGAAGCATTCTACAAGAAGACAATGAGAACTGTAAAAATTTTGGGGGCCATAAGAGCTTTCATGGCTGGAAAATAAGACGTGTAGCTCATTTATCTTTTCTGTCAATTTCTCCATTCTTATACTGTCAATTACGACAAATATATTGTCTAATAATCAGTCTCAATAATTGATGGATTGGCTATTATTTTAAAGTAATAATAAAAAAACTAAATTTTTAAAAATAATTGTCATTAGACAATAACTGCACAAAAATAAATAAATAATCATGCATATATAATAAATCTTATCAGCTCATAAAAAATATTAAATAATATAACCTAAATGTTATTATAAAGATCTAGATAATTTATTTTTCAAGTCAAGTGGCAATGATATATTTTTCTGTAAGCAAAAGGCATTTATCAAAATAAAAATTCATGAAATTATTCAATAAATCATGTGAAATTACGGCAAAAAAAGAAACAAGAAAATTGATTTAGAATGAAATTCAACTCCTATATACAGATTAAATTAAAAAAACTAATCATGTAATCCCCAGTTAGAGATTTAAAATAATACTCCTCGGTCTAAAATTTCTATAAATGAGAATATAAAAATATTTGATATATCAAATATTATATTATTTATTTATAATTTCTATAGAATTTTTTATATTTTTTATTTTCTATAAAAGTAAAATTATATTTTCTATTTTCTTATATTTCTTGTAAGTAAGTAAAAAAAAAAAGAACAAAGATATAATTTTTTTTTAAAGGACTTATTCTGTTCGACAAGTTATAGATAAATATCTGTGTCTTCAATTGGCATCCAAGACTTACTAGAAATTCCATCCTATATCCCCTCAATATATATATATATATATACACATATATATATATAGTAAAGAAGTTATTCACATTTATTAAAAATTAATATAATATTATCATATTAGTTTACTATGATTACTTATTTTGAAAAAATAATTATATTTCTTCATCCAACACATTTTTAAAAAACATTTCCTAACTATATATATATATATATATATATATATATATATATATATATATATATAAATTATTCAGAACTTAAATAAAATATATAATTTATAAAAAATACCAAAAAACACACATGATAAAAACAAAATAGAAATGGAGGTATGTAATGTCTTTATTATCTTTCACTAACGAAAATTTATTCCGGATGTTAAAGAATATTTTTTAGTTATTATATAATATTTTATCTATTTATTTATATAAAATAAATTTATATTAAAATAGATAAATAAATAATATATTTCAGCTTTCGAAAAATTTTTCAAATGTATATATAAATCAGGCAAAATATGGTGGGGTTATACACAGCAATAATGTATATAGAAAAAAGCCAAAATAAGGTGGGGGTTACACAAGGCAATAATTGAAGGGCATCACGCGACTTTCTTTTTCTCTCTTCCGCAAATTGAAGGCCGGAAGATTTTGCTTTGATTTGAAAATTAACTAGACTAGACATAAAGGAAAATAAAAAATAATAACCATAATAAGTCTTTCTTTAAATTGAATTAACGACAGGGTGGTATAAGATTCTACAAACAATCCTAAGAAAAACATACTTAAATTTCATCTTAGAAAATTTCAGAAAATTTTATCTCATTCCTTAATATTGTTTTTTTTGGAACATATCCACACATCTCCCACTTATTATTATAAAAAGCTTGATGTGCCTTTTTTAATAGATGATTAACTTTTCAATTATTTTCTCTTTGGATATGGATGATCTCAAACCTGTTTAGGAGAGACAAAAGTGTTCAACTTTTTAAAGATATTTAGCGGACTCTGAATTGATGGCTTTAAAGTTAGTAAATATTTAATTGATTAAAAATTCAGAATCACTGAAAATAATCAAATTCTCAATAGGACATTCATTGTTGAACTGTAGACTGATTAACAATGTTTGATATTTAGCCATATTATTAGTTGTTAAGAATCCAAATATGATCAAATAGTTGATCTCAGTCCCTTCGGGTGAAGTTGGAACAATTCCTTCTCTGCTTAATATCCGGAAAAATGCTCAATTTATATGGTGCCTACCTAGGTGGTGATGTTTCACGTGCAGCCCTTGAGGTTTTTTCAACTGCCACATCTGAGATTAGGGTCTTTATTTTGACAATAAAGACTATAAAGATTTCAACTTTTATTAAGGGTTGTGATAGAAATATTATATTGAACTCTCCTAACTCGATCGACCACTTCCTTATGTATCCAAATACTTTTGATCTTTGTAGAATCATTTTTAGGGGTTAGTCCATTAAGACCATGATATTTTGGCATAGAAATATGGCCAAAGTTTTCTTATAACAAAAAATAAGACTAATGCAGCATTCTAGAAATATGGTCATAGTTTTCTTATAACAAAAACTATGGCTAAAGCAACCTTCTCCGTTCGTGCATATCAAGTCTCCGAGATGGTCAGAATTTCGCTAATATAGCATTGTATTCCTGATTATTTCTTGACCGAAATGATGCAGAAAATTATTTCTAAAATAGTTAAGTAATGATATAAATTTCCATCCTTTTTAGGAAGACTTAGCAAAACAAATATGCCTAGTATTCCTTTAAATTTTGGAAAGCTGGGTGGCACTTAGTTGGACATCAAAAATTGTTCATCTTTGCTCCTCTCATTACTTTGATGAATGGTAAGTACTTCTCAACTAATTTAGCCATAAATCAGGATAAGGTAGCAAGTCGCTTAGTTAACATTTGGATATCTTTCAACATTTGAGATGGTTCCATATTCATAATTGCTATAAAATTTTCCAAGTTGTCCTTTATCTTGCATTGAAAGACTTTGAAATCCAAGAACTTATCAAAAATTATCCCGAAGATGTATTTAGCCAGGTTTAACTTCATTCGATATGTTCTGAGTATATCGAACGTCCTTGCCAAATCTTTAATATGGTAAATATTTGGCTCATGCAGCTATTCATCATCTTTGTCTTTATCTGGAGTGGTCTAAAAATTTTGTAAATATTTTTTAAAATAATCCTTTTAAATAATGTCCTTAATCCCCTTTTGAAGCGTTTGACATTCTTCAATATTGTATCCCATAGATCGATAGTATAGAGAATATTTTCACTACTTTCCATTCTTCGAGTTCTCAACTAAAATGGGTCATTTCAAAAATTTTTTATTCTGAATTTGTATCAGAAAATTCATCCAAATGTCAGCGACATGTGTGAGATTTAGTGGGTTGAACTCTCAATAAACTCTTGGCTCGATCCACTATTGCTTACAATGGTTTCAACTAGGTTTATTGTCACTCTTTCTTCTTTTTTTATCCCAGGTATGTTCCCAATGTTACTTATTTTTTAGTATTTTGGCCTTTCAGTATCGTTTGCCTCATCTATCACGATGTAGGTCCAAGTAATTGCTTCTACCCTGCAACTTGAAGAAGTAACCTAATTGACTTGTCATCATATAAATATTTAGCTTTACCTCATCAGTGAATTTTGACATATCATTGGCCTCGACATTGAATCAAGCCAGAAAATACTTCAAGCTCTTATTGAGAGCTTGTCTTATCCGTACCAAATGTCAGGGTTATTTTGCTTCCCTTCGTCTAGGAGTAAAGTGGGATATGAACTAATCAGTTAGTTGTTGAAAGGTCTAAATAGAATTCGATCATAACTAATAGAACTAAATTCGTACATCCCCTTTTAAAGTTAAAGAAAAGCAAAGGCACAACGTAGTATTTTTTAGATTTTGGAAGCCAAATAGTATGAGAAAATTATCAAAATGATCTATTGAATCAGTACTTCTAATATATGGCTCCAATATAATCATTTCGAACTTACGAGGGAGCCGATAACTATCGATCTCTAAGGCAAATGGTGTACAACCCATTTAGGTATCTGGCTAGTAGAGCTTTCTCAAGAAATATTCCATTCTATTCTTTTAATGCATTCCTCCACTTCAATTATGATGGCAATTCTCTTAACATTGAGGAATAGTCTTGATTTTGAATGATTGGTAGATATGCATAGTATTTGCTTAACTAGGAGGGTTAGAGCATGCTGCATAACCTTTTCTTTTGAATAGAGTGCGACCCAAAATTTTGAGTATACTAAGGATTCCATCACTTTAGACTCATTTTTCCTGTTCTCAAAGTTTAAACAACCTTTAAGTCAGGAAGAAACAACTCAAATTTATGCCTTGAGGGCCACATGATGCGTGCCTCTCGATCGTGACTGGCGAAGTCATCGTCAGTGACGACTGGCGTAACGGAGAGGGAAGTTCTGGTGCAGGCGTCGGTAGAAGGAGGGAGATTAGGGTAAGAGAAAGGGAAGAGGAAAACAGAATGAGAGAGAGAGAGAACAGACGAGAGAATCGGGAGCGAGATAGAGAGAGTAGAACAGACGAGAGAGAATCGGGAGAGAGATAGAGAGAGAGAGTTGAGAGACGAAACTAATTCCCTTTCTTTCTCATTACGGCGTAGCCTTACAATTATAGAGAAACGGGTACTGAAATAAACGGGGAACGGGAAAACAGGAAATGGGCATGGGTTAGTAATATTACGGGCGTAACATCAACCGACCATAAATAATATCCAAGTACACACTCGAGAACAAGAGCCCAATAGACATTAACAACTATACTCACCAATAGAGAAATGTCTCGTCAAATCATGTCCGAACTCTTACAAACACTTCCAAACCACTAATTTGAATGAATAAAATATAAAAATATGAGTTTAAAGTTTAATAAGTATCATATGTGTGTGTGTGTGTGTCCGAAATCAGAGAGATAGTGGAATCACATAATAAATCGTATAGAACAAATTACAACAATATTGAAATTCCTGAAAGTCGTGGAATATTCTCACACTCAAATTGTAGCCCATATCAATATTGTCCATCCGAGGTATAATCATAATAAAACATAATCCCACATAAAGTCTCATAATTTGTATTATATCATATCATATATCGTGATCCAGAGTTACATCACACAAACCGTAACTATCATCTCATCAGCGTAGGATACATATCTTTTTTTTTTTTTTTTGTAAGTTACGTGGGATACATATTATCATCCGGATCCAAATCTTATATACATAAATTAAGTCCAAAATGAAATCATATAAATCAAAACATATTCCGAGGCTTAAAGTAAATCCATGTGTATGAAACATTCCAATCGTCCATCATTGGTCAATCTACGATTCTCAAATTATAGTCCAATTCACGTAGAAATCTAAAGTATATACGCAATCGGAGAATCAAAGATTTAAATGACCAACTTGAGGAATGATAATAATTTAAAATTAATTAAGGCACAAAAATATTTTTCTTCAGCTTTATATTTTATAAATACTATTCTAAACTTTATGAATTTGATAATTATCAATTAGCTCTTTTTTTTAAAAAAAAACACGTATATTTACGACAAGTATAGTGGTGAAACTTCAGCGTCTAAGGCTAAACGAGAATCGTAGTCAAGGACATAATTTTTGTTCTTTCAAAATATGTAATATACATTTATAATTTATGAGACCGTATTAAACTCTGATTACATTACTATGTTTATGAAGATTGTACATCAGATAAACCATACTTATATATTTATATTTTGTCTATTTATAAAAACAGTGTCTTGTAAGTTGCAAAAAATAAAAAAAAATATTTATATTTATCTTTATTTTAAAAAAATTATCACAAATTCAGATCAAATAGGTCAATTTATATAATTAATTATAATTTATAAAATCTATAATTTTAAATAATCTTAAACAAATAATACTAAGTCCCAAAATGCGGGTGTGAAAAATCAAAATATACAAATCAACAAAATTAAAATTCTCACAGGACCTCATCAAATAACCGTCCGAACGATATAAATGTGACCTACTCTACAATTATCGGAAGGGAGGTAATAATCCGACCCAAAAATCATAATTAAAGATAATATAATATTCAAACTATTCTCGAAATATAACAATAAGCTCATATCCGGCCAATTCCATAATCCAAATATATCGAATATCAATATAAATCATAATAAAATTGAAACTCACCAAATCGGAGGAATATCTGACCGATCACGTCTTTACTCCTGTACAGCATCCAAACATTCTACTCTGAAGTATCCAATAAGTATCATATTTAATCAAAAGGAGTCTAATAAATCAGAGGGAATGTCAAATGGATGAAAATCCAATCAAATTTCAAAATAAATTCAAATCACCGATAAAATAAATCCAATAGAAATTTATGATCCAATGTTCAAAATCCAATAGTAGTATCGTATTCAAAATAAATATCCAAATCCAAAACAAATATCAAAATTTCGAAATAGTCATCATCGGAATGTATATATATTTATATAATATATATAAACAAAATAGATGTGATCCGGACCAATCCCAAAGCCAATGTCAAATCCGAGTCCAATTTCAAGTCTGAGTCCAAGCCCAAATTTAATACCCGATCAGCTTGTGATTTGCGGTAAAATTTGATAGCCGGATGATCCAATAGCGTGCGCAGAGATCGAAGTAGCACCGCGATCGATATTCCAAAGGTTCAGATCAAAACATATAATTAAAAAATATTTGTACGAGATATACCAAGCCCAATTATATGCAAAGTCGGTGAAACTCAAATCTAAGTCCAAAAATTTATATTCAAATCAAAGTCCAATACCAATTAATGTAAAAATACAAATTATGCACTGAATTTGGGTTCTAATTATTTAAAGACCAACTTGAAGAATGGTTATACATAATCCTGGTAACCTTCGGCCAAAATCCACGTACTGTGTACCCATAGATAAGGTTGCTCACTATATTTTGGGTGCATTCCTTAACCTTGTCAGATGTATTAGGACGTTCGAATATATTCTAAGATCAAGCCAAATGTCTAAATGGGAAGGGTCATTACTCCAAACTTTTCTTGCCAGCGAAAAGGGATTTTCAAATAATAAAATAATCTCCCCGTCGGAAGTTGGCTAGAATCCAATAATCCAAATCCAAATATAGTGACCATAACCCAACACGCGCATGTAAAAATGCACTGTCAATGCAAGTTTCGTATACATTTTCATTACACATATTGAAATAAATATATACCAAGTCTAATAAATTTTTTGGATTTTTAAAAAAATAATAAATTCCTAAAATCATAAAACCCATATCCAAAGCTCCCAAAATAATTCAATGAACCATACATGCATATCCAGGATGAATAAAACAGGTGTACAAAATACATATATATTAGTAAAAATTTTAAATTGTATTTAAAATAAATCAGAAATTAAATTAGACCAAGGAAGAGGTTTACAGATACTTGTCTGAACTTCATACTTTACAGATCTGAACAAATGATGTCCTGAAGTGTTCGAATCACCACTTTCTCTCTCTACTCCGCGCGGCCATTCTCTCTCCTCCCTTTCTCTCTCTTCGTGCCCGTCTCTGCCGCCTTCTCTTCATGCTGGCAGCGACTCCGGTAGAGCAACCATGGCGGCAGCAAGCTCGACGGCAGATGGTGGCGGACGACGACACCGAGCCGGCAGCGGCTCTCTCTCTCTCTACACGACCGCGAGCCTCCACCAAAAATTTCAGTCGATTTTCACAAAATACACACAACCCAATAATTGACATCCACAAAGAGAATGGAAGGATTTACATGCCTTGATTTCACCGATTTCTTCCGATAATGACGTCGAACGGGCGGCGGCTGCATGGCTTCGGCTTGCGATTTTTCTCTCTACACACACCGGAGCACGAAATGGAGGGTAACATCACAAAGAGGACTTCGCTGACTTCCTCTTCCGGCATCGGGAGCTCCTGTAGGGGCGGCGGTGATGGCGCTCACCAGCCTCCCTCTCTCTCCTCTGTTCTCCCCCTCCGCTCTCTCTCTTTCCGAAACCGTCCTTATCGTGCAATTTTCTTTTTGTTTTTCGTTTTTCATATATATTATATTATATTATATTTTTATTTTCTTTTATTTTAAAATCTAAATCAATATTCTGGCTATAATACAGGCGTACATTGGGTGCCATCCCGACTGATCCAAAGGTCAGTTCAAATTTCATAATATCTAATTAATTTTTATTACGTTCAAAATATTCAAAATTATAATTGATATTAAATTAATCTAAATAAAATTTAAAATATTATAAAAATTCTTACGGTACGTTTGGTTGATTGAATAGAATAAGGTGGGAATAGAATAGTTATTCCAGAGAATAGAAAAGGATGTGAATAGAGTTGGAATTGTTATTCTTATATTTGATTGTTAGAATTGAATAAGGTGGGAATTAGTATTCCATTATTTGGTTTGTAGAATAGTATGAAGAATAAGGTGAGAATAATAATAATAATAATGATAAATATAGTAATAATAATATGTAATAATAATACCTAATAATAATAATATATAATAATATAAAATAATAATAATAATAAAATAAATAATATCTAATAATTAATAATAATAATAAAATAAAATAATAATAATACGTAGTAATAATAATAATAATAATAATAATAATAATAATAATAAAATATGTATGAATTATTATTTCTTTATAAATGGTGAGAATTGTTATTCGCACATTTGTGGGAATAATAATTTTCATCCTATTACTAACCAAACGGAGAAATTTTTATTTCTGTGGGAATAGAAATTTTTTTTCTCCCAATTCCTGCAACCAAATATGACGTTATATTTGTAAAAGCTCGACTTCTTGAACCGAAATCTTACCTAATTTTTGAACCATAAACGAGACAGTGGCAAAATTCAGAATAGTATGAAGATTTAGACCGGGGGATACTATTCCGTGGAGCAGGGTTTTTGCTCAATTTATGATCTTTTTTGTTTTACAAAATTTGAATAATAAAAAAAATATGAAAGGGGTAAAAATCATACTCCACATTGCAAGATCACCCGCCTCTATGAAGACTATCAGCAGGACTTCTTTGCAAATTTCTTGACTTTTAGTAAAGTTTTTTATAAACCATTTGAATAATATTATTTATATATTTATTTATATTATAATTATTAAAAATAGATATAAATATTAATTATTTAAATTTTTTTTCTCCCACTCGTATTTCTTTCCACATTATTTTTGACAATTTTAATAAAATAAATATATAAAATATTATTTTTTTTGCCTCAAATAATTATTTCTTTCTTTATTGTGTAGCATATAATGTTATTTTCTTGGAAGAAATAATGATAACAATTCTCTTTTAATAATCTCGTGAAGGGTTTTTATTTTGTTTTCAAAATTATATTCCAAAATTATTTTATCAACCAGTTTATGAAAAATAATTGTTAAATATATTTGAGAAAAGGGTAAATTAATTTAAAACTTGTTATTATTATTGTTTTTTTAAAATGATTTAAATGCGTCGGACCAACAAAACAAAACGACAATGTGAACTGGCCTCCAGCTAATGGCCGGTTGGCTAATGGGAGCTGTTAGAAAAGGAAAGGAGAAACAGTTAATAAAAATTAAACTGGTTGAAAATATTATTATTTTTTATTTTATAATTTGAAGTGTTAAATTTATTTTATTTTAAAGAATATGATTCTTGATGGATATACCAATAATGGGCTGACCGTAAAAAGTCAACGAAAGTCTAAAATAATGGTCAACACTTTAATCTGGTCCCAAATGGGAGAAAAATAAGAAATTTAAAAGGCCTGGGATGGTTTGCCCATGCAAGTTGACCGTCGGGTGGCTAACGCGCACACAGGCGGTCAACTCAAACGTTGACCGTTTGCGCGCTACATGTTGACTTAAAAGAGGCTTTTCTGATAATGCTGACGATTCGAGCCCGTGATCCATCGCGCGCTGAGCAACGGCTCTTGATCTTCCATGATCCCAACTGGTACCAAAAATGGATATTGACAAAATTGACACCTTTCGCATAAGGAAGGCACTAGGTTTTCCCAAAACCTTACCAACTAGGGTTCTCCAACGGTAACATGCACAGAAGGAATGTAACCGGCTTGGAAAGCTGTTGGCCGCCTCAGAAGGAAACTATCTCGCTTAACTTGGCAACTGTCGCCTGCTCCAAAAGGCAACCCAGCCAAGAATCACAGGAGGAATCGCTCTTTTCAAAGAAGGAAGATCGTCCTCTCAATCATAAATAAGCCATTAAATTATCATTTAAGGCACGCTTTCTGTAACGCAAAAACAAATGCTCTCATTGACCTACTTTCTTTGTTGCTGAAACTCTGAGAATTGTCAACATTTCTGCTACGCAAACACACACACACCAGCAACCCGAAAAATCCTAAGGCAAACAAGCGCGCCTCTCACGACCGCTACTGCCTCCCCACCTTCCAAATTCAAGAAGACATTCTCGTCTCTCTTACATCTGGAAAACACACTCTATCTCTCTCTTTTTCTCACTTTACATTTTGATTCTTTCGAAGACTATTTTACTGACTTGAGCGTCGGAATATTTTCGGTGGGATAATTTTTTGCCGACACACTAACCTTCTGTTCTGTTTAGTGGTGTGCAGGATCCAACTCAGGGAACGGAGCCGGAGTCACGATAAGAGGATCATTCGAATCTGTTCGAAATTCGGATCCAGGGACGCATCATTGGCGCCGTCTGTGGGAACGCTTACAAAATCCAACCACGAATCTGCACAAATACTCTCTTTCACCTTCTGATTATGCAATGGTGAAGACGAGAGTCCAAGCTAGCGATTCCGCTAGAGATGCTGCTAACCCTGACCAGGATCACGCTGCTGGTGCCATGGTCAACGGGGCTACAGGCGGAGACCCCACCGCCATATTTTTAACAACTGGTGGAGCAAATGCAAGCCAACAATCGTCTGCTCAAATTACTTTGCTATCGGGAACGCGGCGGCGCAAGCGGCTCCACCAAATGGCCCCCCTACACCTTCCACCAAAAGGGGTAACCAGAGGAAAAAGAAGCCGACCAAAAGGTCCGAGAAAGTAGGAGACAATATGGCTCCAGCGTCCTCCCGCGCTCATGGCCAAAATAGGCCTGAAGAACTCTCCAAGAGCACGTATCCGCGAGAAAGTCCAGAGAGAAAAAAATCCCCGATACTCTCGGGCAAAAGACAACAACACAATCCAAGAGCGAGCCTCAAGGGCCGCTAGATCTGCTGGAGGCAGCATCCAGCCGGCTGCTGGACCCTTCGGAGAGAAGATGGAGTTGAGGGCTTACCTCAACTTCAAAAGATCAGCAAATGCTGCTCACACCGATTCGCGAGTGGACAAAATCTAGAACCGTGTGTTCCAAGATGAGGAGCGCGCCATCGACTTGGACCGATCTCCTTTTACTGCGGAGATCCTAAGCCGTCCATTGTCAACGAAGTTCAAGATGCCTTCCCTTGACTTATACGATGGGGACAGTGATCCGGTTGACTACCTGGATCACTTCTGCACCCATCTGAGTCTACAATGGCTAGAAGACTCAGCGATGTGCCGCTATTTTCCGCTCACACTGAAGGGAGATGCCTGAATCTGGTTCCATCACCTCCTTTCAGGCACCATCAGCAGTTTCCATAAGCTCACGGGTCTCTTCCTGGATCAGTACGCCTCGAGCCTACGGGAAGAGAAGCAGCCGTGGCATCTCTCCCACATAAAGCAGAAATCGGGAGAGAACTTACGACGTTTCCTGGATCATTTCGTGGCGGAGGCCAGAAGGATTCCCAAGATTACAGAGGAGATGAAGCCAGACAGCTTCATCTCTGCACTGACTTACGGTGACTTTTTTAAACAACTGGCCAACAAAAATCCTCAAACTTTTTGAGAGGAGGAATCTATCACCCGAGCCGACGCTACGACAGAGGAGGCCAACGAGGCAAAACGTCCAGAACGGGCGGATCAGCCTCGGACGTTCCCTGGTGAAGGGAAGAGGAAGTACAGCAGCGGAGAACACTCCCTCCAGAAGCAGCACCGAATTGGGCCCCCAGAACGCAGAGATTACGGGCCCACCAGTTTTACACCTCTGACGGACACGCGCTCAAACTTCCTCATGTAGATCCGTGGAGAAAAATTTTTAAAGTGGCCAAAATCGCTGAAGAAGGACTCTGGAAACCAATCAAAGTATTGTGACTTCCATCGCTCTACTGGCCATTCAACTGAGGACTGCAAGACTCTGGAAAGGGAGATCGAGGAGCTGATTCGCAGAGGCCACCTCACCAAATTTGTCAGAGGTCCTAGACAGAGCTTTGGAGCGGCTGGCCAGGAGGGGCAGGAACAGACTCTACCCCGGAACCGGGTTGCAACGGGGGTAGTCAGCATGGTCACCACCCGACCCGCTAAAAATCCATTTGGCAGCGAGGAGCAGCAGACTAGGAGAAAGAAATAGCACACAGCGGATAACTCTATCAGTTTCAGTGATGATGACTTAGCCCATGTAGTGTCCCCCCATGCTGATCCCCTCGTTATATCCGCGCTCATTTCAGATGGTAGTGTAGACTACCAGCTGAAGCGAGTATTTATTGATAACGAAAGTTCTCGTGATTTGCTTTACTTGGATGCTTTCTTCAAATTAGAACTAAAAAAGAACCAACTAAAACTGGCCGAAAGCCCATTATATGCCCTCGACAATGAGCCTGTGCTAGTTCAAGGGACCATCCAATTAGAGGTCACATTGGGGACGTATCCAAAAACAGCAAGTCGCACTCTCACCTTCCTGGTGGTCGACCTACCATCAGTATACAACGCTATACTGGGCAGGCCTTGCTTAACAGCGTTCGGGGCGGTCATCTCAATTTCACACTTGAAAATGAAGTTTTCAACACCCTACGGTGTCGGAGAGGTGCTGGGCGACCAAATTACCGGATGAACCTGCTATATGTCGCAGATTGCCCAAAGCGACAGCGCTAAAACGACTGGGGAACTCGACCACAGAGATGAGACTACCCTTCAGCAGGCGCAATCTGGTGAAGCTACCGATCTAATCCCACTGGACCCGGAGAGTTCGGAGAACTGCGTACAGATCGGCGGCTCACTCACCGGACCACTGCGCGATGAGCTGATCGCATTCCTGCGAAGGAACGATGACCTTTTGCTTAGACTGCGCGCAGACATGCCTGGAATCCCGGCAGAAGTGATGGTCCGCAGGCTGAGACTAGACTCCAACCGAAAACCCGTTAGGCAGAAGCGGAGGAACCACTCCGTCAAAAAACTGATCGCCATCCGAGAAGAGGTGAAGAAGCTGCTGATGCAGGCTTCATTAGAGAAGTCTAATATCCGGACTGGCTCTTTAACGTTGTTTTAGTAAAGAAGAGCAACGAAAAATGGCGAATGTGCGTCGATTTTACCGACGTCGACAAGGCCTGCCCAAAGGACAGCTTTTCCTTACCCAAGATCGACCTGCTGGTTGACTCCACAGCCGGACATGAGCTGCTAAGCTTCATAGACGCCTATTCGGGTTACAATCAGATCCGGATGAGTCCGAAGGACGATGAGCACACCTCGTTCATAAGCGATCAGGGCACCTATTGCTACAAGGTGATTCCTTTTGGACTCAAAATCGTTGGAGCAACTTACCAGCGCTTGGTTAACAAGATGTTCGAAAAACAGATTGGTCGCAACATAGAGGTCTACGTCGATGAATGCTCGTTAAGAGTAGGGTCACTAGCGACCACATACGCGACCTGGAAGAGTCGTTCGTGGTGCTCCGTAAGCATCATATGAAACTGAACCCAACTAAGTGTGTCTTCGGAGTGGCTTCCGGCAAATTCTTGGGTTTCATCGTCTCCCAGCGGGGGATCGAGGCAAACCCAGAGAAGAACAAGGCGCTCGCCGACATGGCACCGCCACTGAGTGTAAAGGACGTCTAGCAACTGACTGGACGACTGACCGCACTGTCCCGCTTCGTTGCGAAGTCTAGTGACAAGTACCAGCCTTTCTTTAAAGCCCTTAGAGGAACGAAATCCAACGGGTTCCAGTCGATAGCGGAATGCCAAACCGCTTTCGATGAACTGAAATAATACTTGGCCAGTTCGCCACTGTTGGTGTCACCTAAGGGCGGAGAAGAATTATATTTTTACTTGGTAGTTTCGGAGGCGTCCCTGAGTTCTGTCCTTGTGTGCCAGGACTCTGACGCCCAGCGGCCGGTCTACTACGTAAGCAAAACGTTGACCGACCCAGAGACCCGTTACTCGCGCGTAGAAAAATTAGCCTTGGCTCTAATATTCTCTGTATGGAAGTTGAGGCCTTACTTCCAGGCCCATTGGATAGTGGTCCTTACGGAGCAGCCACTGAAAAATATCATCTAGAAACCCGACGTTTGTGGACGATTAGTAAAGTGGGCTATCGAGTTGGGCGAGTTCGACATCGAAATCTAACCCAGGCCTGCTGTGAAAGCACAGGCGCTGGCTGATTTCATTGTCGAGAATACAACCCGAGCTCTCGAGAAGCAGCCCAAAGAAAGCGCAGAGCTGCTTGTCGGAGTTCTGGAATGGATACTCCATGTGGACGGATCGTCTATGGACACAGGCAGTGGCGCTAGGGTGATCCTTATGACCCCCTACGGGTTTGAGGTGAAATACTTCCTCAGGCTCAATTTCCCAACAACCAACAACGTTGCCGAGTACAAAGCCTTACTAGTCGGCTTACGATTAGCCAAAGAGTGCTCCGCCAAGAGATTGACTGTTTGCAACGACTTCGAGCCGATCATTAACCAGGTTAACAGAGGCTTTGAGGCGAATAACCTCCTCTTAGCCCAGTATTTGGCTAAGGCAAAGAAGGCCGCCCAGGGTTTTGACAAGCTAACTCTGGTTCACATTTCCGAAAGCCGGAAAAGGCGGAAGGCTACCAAGCTAAAGTCTGCCGCACCAAAACCCGAGTAGTATTCAAGGGACATGCGGGAGATCCTAGACGCTCCCAGCATTGAGAAGCGAGAGGCCATGCAGATTTCTGAAGAAAAAAAATTGATAACGTCTTTCCTTAACTACCTTGCGGACGGATCATTACTAGATGATGTGGAAAAAGCCAAACGGTTTAAGAAGACAGCCGGCTGGTACACTGTGGTTGACGGACGGCTGTATTGCCGTGGTTACTCGACTCCATATCTCCGCTGTCTAACTCCTGAGGAGGCTGATTACGCCTTAGGAAAAATTCACCTTGGGATCTACGAGTTGCACATTGGCAGAAAAAAGTTGGCCTTCAAGGTCATGCGCCAGGGCTATTACTGGCTCTCAATGAAAAAAGACGCGCTGGAATTTGTGAAGAAGTGTGAAAGCTACCAGCTTCACAGCAACCTTCACCGCCAGTCATCCACAGATCTGAAGGCCCTTCAGGCCCCTTGGCCCTTCGCGCAATGGGGACTCGATCTCCTCGGCCAGTTTTTCATTGCCACGAGGCAAAGAAAATTTATCATAGTGGGCATCGACTACTTCACCAACTAAGTCGAAGTTGTACCACTGGCTAAGATAGCAGAGCACAATGCCCTGGAATTCCTCCGCCAGAATATCGTCTGTAGATTCGGTGTCCCCGAGGTCGTTGTGACCGACAACGAGATCCAGTTCTCGGGGAAGCGCTTCACCAAGTATTACACCAGCCTTGGAATCAAGCTGGTCCACACTTCGGTGGCATAACCCCATGCCAACGGGCAGGTGAAGGTTACAAACCGTATGCTACTCCATTGGTTAAAGACTAAGCTAGAGGACGCCGGGGGCTCTTGGGCTGACGAGCTCCCATCCGTCCTCTGGTCTTATCAGACAACTACGAAGGAACTAACGCGCGAGACACCTTTCAGCCTCTGTTACG
Organism: Nepenthes gracilis; assembly: GCA_033239525.1. Classification (NCBI taxonomy): domain Eukaryota; kingdom Viridiplantae; phylum Streptophyta; class Magnoliopsida; order Caryophyllales; family Nepenthaceae; genus Nepenthes; species Nepenthes gracilis. The sequence continues at coordinate 3,040,703 of BSYO01000019.1, read as the reverse complement.
GGACTGAGGTGGTAATCCCGGTCGAAATTGGGCTTCCAAGTCTCAGGGTGGAGTCCTTCAACCCACAGACAAACTCCCAAAAAATCAGGGAGTATTCAGACTTGTTAGAAGCTCCTGCGACGCTGTCAGAGTACGGACAGTGGCCTACCAACATCGGATCGCCCGATACTACAACAAAAAAGTTAAGGTGCGATAATTCGATGTAGGGGACCTGGTCCTGCGAGGCGTCGAGGCCACGAGTGCAAGCCGGCCACTGCAACAAGCTCTCCCATAATTGGGAAGGGCCTTTCCTCGTCTCCGCCGTCCTTGAAATGGAGCTTACAAACTCGGGTCGGGACGGAAACGGGTTCCGTGAACGTGGAACGCAACCCACCTCCGGCGCTACTTCCAGAGCGGACACGTGTATGAATCGCATTATTGTTTGCATTCGTCGCTTGTTTTAAATTTGTGAAAAATAAGTGTTTACATAGCATCCCTCCTATGCGCGTATGCATGTTTTCTTTACAGGTTACTCGACTTAGACTGCCCCTAAGTTAGGAGGGTCTTCACCCTCTTGTTAAACCCTGGTCATCCAGATGGCCAAAAGTGGTCAAACTTAAACTTCGGTCATCCGAGCGGCCCGTTAGCAGTCGTATCTAAATCCTGGTCATCCAGGTGGCCTATGAGCTGTCTATTATAAACCCTGGTAATCCAGGTGGCTCATAAGTAGCCTAATATAAACCTCGGTCATCCGAGCGGCCCATTAGCGGTCGTACTAAACCTTGGTCATCCAAGTGGCCTGATAGCGGTCAAAACCTTAGGGGGCTTACGTAGCATACGCAACGATCTCCTCCACGCGGAGATAGCGTGATTAGTCAGCGACGGTGGAAGGGAGAAGCATCCTTCACCAACGTTGACCGCCCAAGTTATCCCTTGTACGGCGCCACCAGGCTGGTTAACAGAGCCACTTGCCAAGCCTAGGGACTTAACTCCTTAGGCAGCCCAAAGAACTGGCCACCGGCCGACTACTGCCTCCCCGTGACACAAAGATACAAACACAAGCAGTGAGCATAAATGGACACGGAAGTGAAATAATTCCATTTCATTGCTTTAAAAATATGTTACAAAGTTACAAAATTACAAGTAAAAAAAAGGGGGTACAAAAGGCTAAGGAGGCGGCGGCCGCCTCGGAATTTCCTGGGGCTCCTCCACGAGGTCGTTCTTGTGCTGCATCCCGCGGTTTTCTAGATGAAGGTACTGAACGGGAAGTCGGGGGTCGATCAACCTCACAAGATGCCGACAGACCTGAACCCCCTCAAACATCCGGGCGTGCAGCATGCCCTCGAGTTCCTGGGGGCGAATCCGGAGACCTAGTTCATTCTCCAGGGGTGGATATCCGATTTGCAAGCCGCTTCTTGCCTTGCCTTGCGGTCCTCCCTCCTTTCAAACGGGCATTCTCGGCTCTCCTGCGGCAATCTCCATCTCCATGCTCGCCATGACAGACCTCGAGAGTGCCATCTCCTCACTCTGCAGTGCCACGCGGCCACCGCCCGGGTATCCAGCAGCTATCTCCGCCTCCCTATCGGCGATCACCTGGTCTCGCTACTCCACCACTTTGATGACAGTAGATGCCAGCTTCCTCGACTGCGCAAGAGGCAAACAAATAACAAGTTAGAAATCCACGAAAGGAAAAAATACATGGAAGCCATCGCTAAGAATCATACCTCCCATAATCTCCTCGCGGATCTCACGGACCTGGACTCCAGACTTGGCCCAGGTTACGATGGACCAGGAGCATCCTCTCGAGCCAAACTAGTAGCTGCCTCCTCCAGAATGCGCTCCAAGAGCTTATCGGCCTAACCCACGGTAGCTGCAAGCTCCTCTCCCGCAGCCTCGAGCACCGGGCCGCGAGCTTCTCTCTCTTGCCTCTCGAAGTAGCCGCCGGGATCCTCCGGCCGCCGCAGCAGCCCGCCGAGAGTCGAGCCCCACTATGAGCTCCACCGTAATAGTCCGCGTGGCCGCCACTGGTTCACAAACTGGTTCCTCTAATGACTCCATCCAAGCAGCACCCGGAACCACTCGTGACGCGGGCTGCGCCAGGATGACTCCTCTAGCTTCAACAGGCCAACCCTCGGGCGTCCTTTCTCGTCCTGCAGAGCTACCCGCTCCACTGCAAATTCCAGCGGCAACGTAATCAACGAGCGACGATGACGATGAAGGCGTCTCCAGCACCTTCTCAGGTAGTGGGCCGATAAACCCTTCGTCGGTGTGTCGCGTACGGATGATTACGCCCCTGGATTCTTCAGGGTTCATCATCCTCACCGGAGGCTTTGGTTTTTGAACCGCGGGTGGCGGTCCCCAGTTTACTTTCTTGGACTCTGCCCGGGAAAATAAAAAATCCTGAACAAAATCGTCGGGGTTCTCCTTTATTGCCTTTAATAGCCACCCATAGGCTGTCGTCTCAGCCATGGTCGGCATCACAAAATACGCGTTCGGAACCTGGCCCCATTCCCTCGTAATGGGCCAGGCCGCCCCCACGTTCACGAAGAAGAACCGATTCTTTCAGTTCTTTAACGAGTCATGTATGGCCTTATTAATCTTTATTCCGGCACGGGAGACGGGCGATATCCACTCTCTTCCCTAATTTATTTTGAACAAAACCCTAACAGCAGATATCTTAAGCTTCTTGCCAAGCTTTCGAGCAAAAATGCACATAGTACAGAGGTACCTCACGGCATTGGCGTGAAGCTGGGCGATGGCGACACGTAGAGCCTTTAGAACCGACTCCAATTCTTCCGGCAACAGGAGGCGGAGGTCGCTTCTAATGTGGGCCTCATAAACAGTAATATGCCCCTCCGGTGGAGCATAGGTCCTGTCGTCTTTTCCTGGAACTCTCCACACAATCTCCTTTGGGATATTAAACTCGACACACACGACTTTAATGTCGTTTTCTCTCAAGACGGAGGTGAAATCGCTGACGGAAGCCATGGTAACACAGAGGACTAGGGTTTTTGAACGTCTCTGAAGAACGGGAACGAAGGAGATGAAGGACTGAAGGCGTAAATAATTTCAAACTACGGAAGGCAAACTTAAGCACCACGCACAAAACCCCTCATTAAGAACGCCGTCAGTACTGTCAAGTGTCGCCTCCCTACTTGGCCTTGCAAAAGGCAGATCTCTGGCGCATTAATGGCCAGAATCTCCGCCCAACCAAAGGGAAACACGTGTCGCTTTCTGCCCTGTAAACCGGCTAATGGCCACGCGTCTATTGGGATTGGTAGAAAACGCTTCCAGAATTGGATAGAACGGTCAACAATTCTGGTTCTCTGGAATTGACTCTGGTGGTCAACAATTCTGGTTCTTCGAAATTAACCAAGGCGGTCAACGATTTTGGTACTCCGGAATTAACCAAGACGGTCAACAATTCTGGTTCTCTGGAATTGACCAAGGCGGTCAATAATTCTGGTTCTCCGGAATTGACCAAGACGGTCAACAATTCTGTTTCTCTGGAATTAACTAGAACGGTCAATAATTCTGGTCAAACTCTTCCTCACGCCTTTTATGAAGTTCCAGGGGATCCTTAGAGCAATAAGGGGCTTCCCATTATGAACATACTGGAGGTCAGACTTCTGGCCACCAGCATGGGGGGCTAGTGATAGGTAAACCAATAATAGGCTGGCCCCAAAAAGTCAACGAAAGCCCAAAATGACGGTCAACACTTTAACAGCCCAGTGGGAGAATAGGCCCAATAACTAAAAGGCCCAAGACGGTCAACGCTGGCGTTGACCGTCAGGCAGCTAACGTGCACACAGGCAGTCAACTCAAACGTTGACAAGACCAGACATAAAGAAAAAATAAAAAATAACAACAATAATGAATCTTTATATAAGTTGAATTGACGAAAGGGAGGGTTAAGAGTTTATAAACAATCCTAAGAAAAACCCTTGGTTCTTCCTCTTGCTTCTTGAGAGGAGAATAAACACGATGAGTTTGGAATCCTCTATCATCTCTCTTGTGGCTAAAAAATTAGGTGATCTTTTGGTTGATGAGGTGAATCGTTTAAAGGGTGTGGAAGGCCAAGTTCAAAGCTTGCAAAGGGAGCTAGAATGGATTGGGAGCTATCTAAGGGATGTTGATGAAGGACAGGAGGAGAGCAACGAAGTACTTCATACTCGAATAAAAGAGATAAGGAATATCACTTTTAAAATAGAAGATGCGATAGATTCATTTATTATTTCAGAAGTCACGAGGAGAAGAAAAAGCTTTCTTGAGAGGTGTGTTTTTTCTGTCACCCGCTATCCCTTGCTGTTACATCACATAGCATCTGACATTAAAGCCATCAACACAATTATACAAAAAGATCAGAAGATATTCGACAAATATCACGATAGCAAGAGGAGTGAACAAATTCCAAGGAGGCGGCCACAAGGCAATCCCAAGAACATCGATAAGTATGTTGTTGGCTTGGAGGACGATGTTACAAGGTTAGTTAAGAAACTAACCGCAGAAGAACATCAAGAGAAAGTTTTGTGCATTACAGGGATGGGTGGATCTGGAAAGACTACTTTAGCAAAAGAACTTTACAATCATAAAACTATCAAACAACACTTCAAGCGCGCATGGGTTTCCATATCACAAGAATGGAGCGTTGATCACATTCTAATTCAGATCTTGAGGCAAGTCAACGATCAGGACAAAAAATCGGATGAACCCAGGAGTTCCGAAGAGTTGGTGGCGGAGGTACATAAACATTTGAAACAAAATCTTTATTTGATAGTGCTTGATGACGTCTGGAAAAAGAAAGCTTTGAAAGATTTACTTCCAGCATTTCCAACTAGAAGTAAAGGAAGTAAGATTATTATTACTACTCGTAATTCTGATGTTGTTCAAGTTCCAAATTTGTCTTATTCTTTGCATAAGCCACAACGACTTAATGATATTGAATCTTGGGACTTACTAGCCAATTTAGTCTTAAATCTGTGGCAAGTCAATAGTAAAAATCAACTTATTGGTGATTTTGAGAGGTTGGGCAAGGAGATGTTGAAAAGATGTGCTGGGTTACCCCTTGCTGTAATTGCTTTGGGTGGAATCCTTCGTACAAAGTGCAATATTAAGGAATGAGAAACAATAAGCAAAAATGTAAGTACAAAAGTGATGGAAGGTAGTGGTACATAAGACTATGGCACTGTAAAAGACGTTTTAGCCTTAAGCTATTACGACTTACCTTATGATTTGAAGCCGTGCTTTCTTTACTTTGCTCTCATTCCCGAAGATTTTGTGATTCCAGTTGGCAAGTTGATGAGAATGTGGATATTAGAAGGTTTTATAACAGAGAAACAACGTTGTGGAGAAGAGACATTAGAAGATGTAGCAAGGCAAATTTTGGATGAGTTAATCCAACGTTGTGTTGTTCAAGTTGTGAGTAGAAATTATGAAGGGAAAGTGAAAAATGTTCGAATTCATGATTTGATACGAGAACTTTGCATTAAGAAAGCAAAGGAACGAGATTTTCTTGAGATATTTTCTCTTCAATCTTCTGCTGCACATACACGAATCAAAAGTGAAACAATAACACAATCACGTCGAATTAGCTTACATTCTTCTTCAAGGTATTTTTTAAATTTATATTATACAAAATTGCAAGATTTTGGATTTGGTATGGTAAAAATAACAATTTGTACTTCATTCATAAATTACTTTGTTGTTATTCTACAGCACATTTGCTATTCACTTTAGACATTAGTAATTATAATGTAGAAAAGTGACTCGTAAAATATTTATAAGCGAATATAAATGTTTAGCATTTCTCATTTTTAAAATTGGGTTAGAATACCGGATAGAGAAGAGGAAAATTATTCAATTTGTTTTTTGGTAGTTTTTCATCATGCTTTTGCTACTTATAACTTTTCAAAACTATAGGTTTCATAGTTCCCTTTTTCTTAGAGTTTTGTTCACTAGTGTTATCATAAAATTATTTTTCTTAATAATATTCTTTAACGGATAACAAAAATAATGCCAATCCCTAAACAATATATAGAGCCAATTTTAATTTTTTAAATTTTTGTTAAATCTAAATAGGTGCTACATATAATGAGCGTGGTTATAGTTTGGTTATAGGTGGGTAAAATAAGTAGTATTACTCTAAAAATATAAATTAGTAATGAGAAAATTCATTTGTCCTCCTACACCTTTTCTATGACTCTTCTATTTATATGTAAAACCCATTGAGATTTAATATATATATATATATATAATAGATCTCACATATAGAGAGGGAATTTTAAATAAATTCTGAGTGGGTGGGGAATATGTAATAATGTTTATTCCTAAAATATTTTTTAGCTTCCTCTTTCCAAGAGTATCCCTTGTTGAATTGAATATCCTAATGACTAAAATTTAACTATATTTTTTCATTATTAAATTTATTCTACTGACCAAATTTTTTGACTTGTGTAGTTACACATGTATTCTGTCTCAAGCTCAAAACTCACATCTTCGATCACTATTTGTCTTTCAATTCGGAAGAAGTGCAAGAAGCATCAACTTGGCCGATGTGCATAAGAACTTTCGATTACTCAAAGTCTTGAATATTATGACTTCATCAGACTTTATGGGTGAACTTGTCTTGCCTACTGAAATTGGAAATCTAATTCATTTGACGTACCTTGGAATACAAGGCGCATCGTCCATAAAGCTTCCCAAATCAATTGCAAATTTAAGGAATTTACTCTCAATATACTGCAAGGAACTTAAAAGGCCTTGGTTCCACCGTGAATTTCAGGGGGTCCCCAGTGAGAAATTGACATTTCACACCTTAAAGAGCTTGCAAACATTGTATGGTGTAAGTGGAGGCGATTGGATGTTAAATGGAATGTCAACATTGAGCCCAACTGTTCAAAGGTTAGGGATCAATAACATATCGAGCAATGAACAATTGGAAGCCGTATTTCAATGTCCAAGTTTCAAATCAGGCCATCTTCGCACTTTAAGTTTACAATGGACGCCAGATGTTAAGCTACGAAGTATAAAATTATTATTCATTTGCCATGGCCTGCATACATTGAAGCTGGAGGGACCAATAGGGGTGGAAGAGTCTTCTCCACTCAATCCATTTCCACCTCACCTTGGGAAAGTAAAGTTGACCAATTCGATGTTGAAATCAAGAGTGATCAGGGCAACTCTGGGGAAACTTTCCAACTTAAGATATCTTTATCTAAATCGTTTTTCATACATTAGTAAAAAATGGGCTTGTAGAGTTCCCGCAGCTTGAGCATCTTAAAATCAAAGAGCTCAATAATTTGGAGGTGTGGAGAGTGGAAAAAGGGGCAATGCCTCATCTTAGCTTCTTAAAAGTATCTCATTGTTCAAGACTAAAGCTTCCAAAATTAGGGAATAATGTTGTTGTCCACCGCAAGCCAACATTAAGGCGTACAGAAACTGTAAGGGAGAATTTGTGTTTATTAAAATAATTGTGGATGTATATATATGTGTGTGTTTGCGTATGATCTCAAGGGATTGTAAGACTCAGGGGTTCAACAATTTATGATTTTGTTTGTATGTCAGGTTGCTCTATTCCCATATTTATACTGAATTTGTAGATTTAATATTCTATGTGATTTACAATATCTCTTATGTGTATTGTTTGCTAAGATTATCATTTTTAAGTTTTGATGAATGACTTATTCTGTAATCTTATAATAATTTCTTTAATTTTATAGTAGTCCTCATGTGTGTTGTTCTTAAGATCCTTATGGTTATGTTCTAGTAAATGTTCTTTTATGTTACTCAGATATTGTTATAATTTCTAATAATTTTTGTGTTCTTATAATTTATTCAGTACCTAACTATTTCCCCCACCAAAAATATTCTATTAAATTCTATTTTGTAAATATTTTAATTTAAACCTTTCTATTTCCGTTATTTTTTAATTTTATTTTGTTTTTTATTTTCTCTTTCAATATTTCTTTTTAAAAAATTGATTTTATTTATTTTAATTAAAAACGTATATATTGGATATTTATTAACAATATTTCCAGGTCAATTAATAACACATGCTTTAATAAACGTATGATTAATTAATATTGCTACATATAGTTTGGTTAAATTCACTGTGTGACGTACTGTATTAAACAAAGGGGAAGTACTCCACAACAAGACTTTGAATTATCTTGTCTTATAGAAGATAACAGCATAATACACCTTGAAATCATTTCTTAAAATAATGTTTTGTCAATTAGCTTCCCGTTTTTGTAAATAATTTTTTGTAGACCCGTTTTTCCCCAATAGAGATGCCCAATGATATTTTCTTCCTTCAATCCTCCTTGGCCGTCTTCAGCTGGATGCATTTTCTCAGTCTTTCCATTGGTTTGAATTATCTTCTTCTTAAGCCTCTACAATATACCATAAATTATGATCTAGCTTAATCAAACATACAATGAAAGGCCTGTGATATATAAGCAATGTCGGATAGCATCCACCAATATCTTGACAAAATATTAGGTTTATGAGCCGATATGTTAATTTATCGATCGATATATTAAAATATATCATCGATATAACGCCATAATGCAATTTTGTTACGATAATGTAGGGCAAATCTTGATATATATTAACTAATATTTTTACATATTAATTAATATTTTATTTCATGATTTAAATGCTTATTCTTTCTACAGAGCCTAAACCCGCTTGGAGATATATAAAAGCTCACAAAAAATGTCGGTGGTTGTGATTAAGATAATAGCTCAAAGCCATCGAAAAAGACCAATGGAATATTTTCTTCCAAACATGAAAGAAAATATCGATATAGATATTGATTATAATCATATCAATATTATACATATCAAAAAATACATGCTAAAAGATAATTTTTTTCTGCAAATCGTAACTTTAGAGGAAAATATTAGTCATACTGGCCAAAATTTTAACTATTAGCATATATATCATTATATATCACTGATATAGTGATATCATAATTTTATTATGATATACTAAAAATTTGTTTGATGTATGTCAGCATGTTATGATATAATTTATCATAGGCTCTATGTAATACCCAAATTTTTATTTAATTTAATTTAGATATATTTAATATTTTGAATAATTTAGACGTGATAAAAATTAATTAAATATTATAATATTTTTTAAAAAAATTAAAATTGCAGTGTAAGGCCCGAAGCACACCCAAGAAACGCCCGAGTGCCCGTTGAGTATTATATATAGATATATTCATTTAAAAAAAGAAGAAAAGAAAAAAAAGGAAAAAGGGGGGAAATAAGGGGGAGCAGCCATGGGCAGGAAAAAAAGAAAGAAAGAAGGGTGTGTTTGGTTGCAAGAATTAGGGGGAAAAAGAATTGTAATTTCAGTGAGAATTGTAATTCCTTCGTTTGGTTAACAATGAGATGGGAATTGCAACTCTCGGGGAATTGTTATTCCCACAAATGTGAAAATTGTAATTTTCACCATTTATATAGGAATTGTTATTCCCACATATTTTTTTTTGTTTTATTATTATTATTATTATCATTTTGTATTATTATTATTATTATGAATTATTATTACATATTATTATTATTTTATTTTTATTATTATATTTATTATTATTATTATTATTTTATATTATTATTATTATTACGTATTATTATTATTATTATTAGATATTATTATTATTGTTATTATTATTATTATTATTATTTATTAGGTATTATTATTATTATTATTACATATTATTATTATTATTATTTTGTTTTATTATTATTATTATTAATATTATTATTTTGTATTATTATTATTATTAGTTATTATTAGTATTATTATTTTGTATTATTATTATTATTAGGTATTATTAGATAATATTATTATATTTATTATTATTATTATTTATTAGATATTATTATTATTATTATTGTTATTATTAATTATTAGGTATTATTATTTATTATTATTATTATTATTATTACATATTATTATTATTAGGTATTATTATTACATATTATTATTAGGTATTATTATTACATATTATTATTATTATTATATTTATTATTATTATTTATAAGATATTATTATTATTATTATTACTTATTATTATTATGTTTATTATTATTACTATTATTATTATTATTATTATTACTTTATTCCTCATACTATTCTACAAACCAAATAATAGAATATTAATTTTCACCTTATTCTATTCCATCAACCAAATATAAGAATAACAATTCCAACTCTATTCCCATCCTTTTCAATTCCCTGGAATAACTATTCTATTCCCACCTAATTTTATTCCAACAACCAAACATACCGGAAGAGAAAAAAAAGAGAGAGGGAGGGAGGGCTTCGTGCATGTGGAAAAAAGGAGAAGGAGAAGGAGGCGCAGGTGAGTGGCATGCGTGGAGGGAAGGTCAGCAGCAGCGCCAACGAGAAAATTGCACGCGGGTGGTCGACAATAGCTACGGGAGGCGGCAACTGCGTGCGGCTCGAGGAAGTCATGCGGGAGGTAGGGAGGAGAGAGAAGAGATCGCGCAAAGGCAAGAGATTTGTGCGGCGGTGGCAGGTCGATACAGCGGTGGCTGAGTAGCGCAGATGAGAGAGAAGGTGCGCCAGTAGGAGAGAAAAAGTACAATTCGGGGATTTTGAGTATCCGTTCTTTCAATCTACGAAGTATAAGGTTGAGAAAAGTATTCTCTAACCCTATCATTAGTCTGATTTAATTTCTGATACATTTTGACTAATGTTTGGAGATTTTACTAATATGTATGTATTTTTATATATACCAAATTTGTTTCTTATGTACATGTATGTATATTTTACCGATTATTTGGTGATTTTTCAAAAGTATTTGTAATTTCGAAGAATTTTGTGATTTGTGGACACTCGAATGATATATATGTATGTATTTGCGTATTCGTATGTTGTGGAACCATGAACCAAACCTTGCGTTAGTTGAGACACATGTTGCCGGGGGTGAGGTCACTTTGGGACCATGGTGGTCTGAGGCCCGAAGGGTCGATATATGTGATCTGAGGTATGAGATTTGTATAGTAGCGCTCTCGATGCGGAGGTTTAGTCTTGACAGGAACGTACGTGATATATGACCCTCTTTCACCTACAAAACGGTTGAGACGTATTGTAATTGACTATCCCACTATGTATCTAAAAAAGAACCATTGTAAGAAATTGACAAAAATTAATATATTCAGACGTCGTAATATATAACTAAACTTAATATTACACCCAAAGTCTTGGGTGGTCAAATATAATGAGTAAATTCGTAATTTATGAGGGATAAAGTATATAGATGGTCTTGAACTACTGGCCTAAAACTCAGTTGGGCATTGAATTGTTGGCTTAAAACACAACCGATATAGCTATAGTTACCGGATAAGGGTAACTCTTCATTAAATTGGTCTAATAATCTTTGATTTTTCGATTTCGTGTATACTTTGTATTTTTGCATATATTCACATAGACTATGATTTGGAAAGCGTGGATTAGCCCGCGAATTGTGAAATAGAAATGTCTCGTATGTATGGATATCTGTAAAATTCAAAATACGTTTTGATTATATGATTTGGTTTCAGTATTCCTTTGATTTCAGCATATGATATTATGAGTTTGGATTTAGACGATAGTATGTGTCCTATGTGGATGTGGTGATAGTCGTGATTATGTGATTTAATTTTGAATTATATGATATGATATTGTCTATGAGATTTGATCGGATCGTTATTTGTTATGATTATATCCCAGAGGAACTATTTGATACGGATGATAATTTAGTACAAGATATTTTCTCGATTTTCAGAGATTTTATGGACTTTGTATTTTGTTTTTACACGGTTATATTGTGTTATCTATTCCCTCTGATTTGTATACACTGTTTATATATATATGATACTTGTTAAGTCATTAGCTCACGTTTTCATATTTTATCCTTTCAAATTAGTAATCTGAATACATTTGTAAGAGTTCGAGCATGATTTGATGAGATGTATCCCTATCGGTGAGTAGAATACTTATGTTGGTTATGTTTCAAATTTCAGGGGTATATTATAATTGTTGTTTTTGGTCGGATAAGGACCTTGATCCATATATGGGACATGTTAGAGTTGTTATATTATATGATGAATTGCTATTATGTTTGGATACCTCATTTACGATATTTGGTTTGTAGTTCTCATCCGATAATATTTGGAGTTATATCCGATGAGGTTCTGTACAGATTATGATACATTAGATTCTATTTATGTATGGTTTTGTCATACCCAGGTTGGATGTTATGGCTGTTGCTGATTTATTGAATTTTTTTTTTTTATTGTGAATTTTATTTTATCCTGCAGATATGTTTTTAGGATGTGACGCTCTGACTCGCACTCCTAAAAATCTTGATAACAGTTATAGAAGTTGCCTTTTTTACACACAATAATCTCAAAATAAAAAAATACTCTGAATGGAACACTACATTCTCTGTGTGATTATTTTCTATCAAACAAAAATGTTCATATATATCCCTAGAACTCAGAAAAAGTCACAAATACAATATATAAATCATTTAAAAAGACTACAAGAACTTTCCAACTTGAAAGGATATAGAAAAAAATTAATATTTGTTCTGTGTAGTCTAATAAAAATTATAATTGTTACTGGCCCTTTTCATCTTTCTTTAAATGAATTTATGAATGATAGTGTCTTAAATTTAATATTGTTTGGGAAAAGAGAGGAGATAAGTCTTATAATAAACTTTAGACATTTTCATGATAACATCTATTTTTCTTAAAAACAAGAAAAGCAAAATCGTATTGGTACACGCCCATATCTGCAACTTAAAGTAGACAATATATTATCATATAAATTTAGATTGCTATATAATGATATCAAAGCCAATTCTAATAGATAGTGTGCAGACGTTAGTCAAGCTAATCTTGAGCCACGTCGCATGTAATGAGGATGCTATTTCCTAAAAGAGGTGGAATGTAAGAATTAGTGTCTAAGATCTCACATTACTTGGGAAAGAAGGGGGATGAGCTTTATAATATTGTTGATATGTCTTCATGATAACAATTTTTTTTTCTAGGGAAGCCTAAAAAAATAAAATCGTATAGGTGTAAACTAATACTTGCAGTCCAAAATAGGCATTATGTTATTATAGGGACTTGGATTACTTAACAATTGTAAAAGCACTTGTGCAATTATACTTGCCTATCACATCGATTAATGGATGAAAAAATTAATATTGTTATTAGTGTCCGTCATATTGGTGGATACCTATTAGTATTAGAATTATCAAAAATAAAATTAATTTTATAATTCAAAGCTTAAGGGACAAATATCAATCGAAATATCAAAAAAAAAAAATTAAGGATATCACAATTGTGAATTTAAATATTATTATATAAATAAAGCAATTAAGAACAGTATAACATACTGTTCTATTGGCATAAAATTACATTTCTTGAGATCATAAACTAAATTAACTTGTTTTTCCCCACAAGATTTTTCCAATCCTTTAAAAGATTCTCATTGAATTTTGGCTTATGCACATAATTTGTCTCTAACATCACTAACAGACATTGTTGCATCCTACCAAAGACATAACAGCTAATATTTTGGTGTTAGGGGAATATATTTGGGATATTCTCATATGATGTGCTGTCTATATATCGATTTCATACTAGTAGACTTCCAAAAGAATTGAAGGACAGATAGGGTATCATATTATCAAGGTATTTTTAGAACATTTCTTTAAATGAAATGAAGGGTAGAAGGAAAGTGATTCACATCCCCTGGTTTAGGGGTCGAATCCATTGGCCGGCAATGTTAGAATTATTCTATATAACGTGTTATATATTTAATAATTTATTAAAATAATTAAAATATTACAATTTTGTGTGGTTTCGTAATATTCTATAAGCAAAGTTATATTTTTTTAATGGGGTTCATATTTGATTAAATAAATGATGTTATTTTATTTAAAAAAATTAAAATTTTTTATTCTATATTTATCCCGTCTTTTGAATTATTAGTAATGGGTATTTTTTTTCTTATTTGAAACTTAAAGGGGATTTTTGCAATAGTAGTCATTTTGAGAACTTTTACCATTAATTTTTTTTTAATTTGAAGAATTGGCTAAGAGTTTTAATACCTAATTTTCTGTAACTCTCATTAAAAAGGAAAATAATAATTTAAAGAGATAAATCAATTCCATTTTAATCGAAAAATAATGCAAGTATAGAATCATAATTTAAAATCTCCAATAATTTTATGGAATTGACCATCATTTTTTGCAGCTTTGAAGCCAATGGGTTTATCTTCATCAGATAAATATTTTTTTATAAATAATAAAAAGTATTTTATTATTTTAAATTGTTTAGTCCAGGCTACCCTAAATTATAATATCTATAAATAATTTTTTTATTTTAAATAAAATAACTATTTTAGTCTATTATATTTTTATATAACTAGTAAATTTTTATGTGCTAAAACTACATCCTGATGTTATTCCAATCTAAATATAATAATTCTCAAAATATTCCATATATTTTAGATATTTACATATAAAAATACATTTTTAAATAAAAATATTTAAAAGTAAAAAATATCTATAAATCAACCCAAACCGACCCAATTTGAATTGGGAATAGGCAAGTTTATGATTTTTAAACAATATAACTGATTCGTGTCTAATCTAATATAATTTAACGGTTATAATTTTTTATTTAAATTCAATACATGTCTTTCCCTATCCCAATCCAAATTTGATCATATCTCCATGGTAAAGTTTGCTTAAAAAGACAAATTAAAATACAAAGCTTCTATTCTATGTTTGGTCTAAAATATATCAGATCATTTTAGGTATATTACATATAATCTTATTTTATATTAGATGAAATACAAATGTCAAAAATATACTAATTTTATGTTATAAGATATAGAAAAGAGTGAAATGTATACAGTTTTATGAAGAAAATCTTACTTGGGTAACATGATGTCTATAATTAGTTAAAAACTAAGAAATAGGGCAACGGTCAATGGCGACCCCTTTAGCCAAAGGGCATCCTTCGCCATTGTTACCCCACCAAGCGATTTTGATATTGTTGGGTTATGGGTCACTCCTGTGTGGGCCCATACCCACTTGATGTGGCGGGTGGAGGTAAATATCCTCACTGCATGAAGAAAGATCGAGTTGCGCTTGTTGGGAGCTCGAGTCAAAATTTGATATGTTCCCGCTCGTTGTGTGCCCGAATGGTGTTCGAGTGAAAATTTGATGATGCTCCCCCTCGGCGGGTGCGTCGTTAGGCGCTTGAGCGGGAATTCCAGTAAGCCCGCCGCTCGCTGTGCGCTTGCTAGGTGCTGAAGCGCGGGCATGCGCCCGCCGCGCGCTCGACAGGCACTCGAGTGCCCGCCGGTTATATAAAACGCGCACTTTGCGTTTTTAGGTTAATTGAATCACTTTGAGCGCAGTTCCAGATAAGAAAAAGAGAGAAAAGAGATAGAAAAAGAAGAAGAGGAAGAATTAAGCCTCCGTTTGGGTTTTTAATCAAGTTTCAATCTTTGGTAATCACACGTACGACGTTCTTACTGCTGTGAAGAACATCTGCCGGGTTTTATCTCTACTCTTGTTCTTTATATTTCTTGTACGGGCTGTCCAAAACTAGTTGATATTGATTCTTGTGATTTGGGGTTTGTGTAACCGATCAACTGCTGTTAGTAAAAATTTCGAATTTTGTGTCCCGTGATTTTTCTCCCTCGTTTTATAGGGAGTTTTTCACGTAAAAATTATGTCTTTATTATTCGTGATTGTTTATTGTGTGCTTGATATCATCTAACACGTATTTCCTCACGGTTTAAACAAGTTTTTAATTCTAACAAGTGGTTTCAGAGATTTTGGTTTGTGTTGGGTATTATGACTTGTTTGAATCGATGGAGGTCGGAAATAAGATGATGTGTTTGAATGGCACGAACTATGATATTTGGCACAGCAAGATGAAGGACTTGCTGTTTGTGAAATTGATGCATCATTCGATTTTTACGTAGCAAAAATCGGAATCAAAGTCCGAGGAGGATTGGGCTTTTGAGCATGATCAAGTTTGTGGTTATATTCGGTAATTTGTTGATGATAATGTATATAACCACATCCGGAATGAGACACATGCAAGAACTCTGTGGTAGAAACTTAAAACACTTTATACCTCAAAGACCGGTAATAATAAATTATTTTACTTGATGAAGCTTATGCAAGTGAGGTACAAGGAGGGCTCGTCTGTCGCCGATCACTTGAATGAGTTCCAAGGATGTGTTGATCAATTGAGTAGCATGGGTATTAAATTTGATGATAAACTATTAGGTTTGTGGCTTCTGACTACTTTATCGGACTTCTGGGAGGTAGTAAGGATTACTATCGCCGATGCAGCTCCAAGTGGCGTGGTAACTCTTGAGATAGCAAAGGAAGCGATGTTGAATGAAGAGATGAGACATCGATCACAGGGTACGTCATCTAGACACTCCGAAGTGTTAGTCTCCGAGTCACGGGGAAGAAATAAATGGCGTGGTCCTAAGCCTATGGAGAAGAGCCGAAGCAAATCCAGATCGAGGTATCAAAATCTCGAGTGTCATCATTGTGAAAAGAAGGGACACATCAAGAAATATTACTACAAGTGGAAGCGTGAGAATGCTGAAAGTAATGAGAAAAAGGTTGACAAGACTCGAGAGGAAAAAAGAGCTACTGTTGTTGCCGGGAGTGATTTTTGGCTGGTGTGCCAGGAGGATGAGGCGGTAAATCTGGCTAATCTTGAGACAAGCTGGATGGTGGATAGTAGTGTTTCACTTCATGTCACGTCACGGAAAGAGTTCTTCACATCATACACTCCTGGCGATTTTAGAGTGTTAAAAATGGGCAATGAAGGTATGTCCCGTATTGCTGGTTATGGTGATGTGTGTCTCACCATAAATAATGGAACCAAGTTGCTGTTGAGGGATGTTGGACATGTCCCGAATATTCGAGTGAATCTGATCTCGACTGGCAAGCTTAATGATGAGGGCTTTTGTAGCACGTTCTGCGCAGGAGTATGGAAGCTGACTAGAGGGTCTCTAGTTGTGGCTCGAGGCAGAAAAGTTTCCAACTTGTATGTGATGCAAGCCTCGATTACAGCGGAAGATGTGCATGTTGATAGATATGAGGAGTTTTCAAACTTGTGGTACCGTCGGTTGAGTCACATGGGTGAGAAGGGCCTGAACTGTTTAGCGAAGAAAAATTATCTTCGGGGTGTAAAAACAGCTCAACTGAAGACTTGTTCTCATTGCATAGCTGAAAAGTAATGACGGATCTCATTCAATGGCAATTCGTATACAAGGAAGACTGATCTTCTTAAATTGGTTCACACCGACTTATGTGACCCATTCAAGGTGAAGACTATTGGAGGAGCACTTTACTTTATCACATTCATTGATGATTGTTCTTGAAAGTTATGGGTGTATCCGCTGAAATCGAAGATCAAGCTTTTATGTTCTTCAAGCATTTTCATGCCTTGGTTGAAAGACAAACGGGGAAAAAATTAAAATGCATCCGAAGTGATTATGGTGGGGAGTACATCGGAGCATTTGATGAGTATTGTCCTTCTCATAAAATTCGCCATTAGAAGACTCCACCGAAGACACCGCAACTGAATGGGATAGCCGAACGGATGAATGGGACTTTGATGGAGAGGGTCCGATGTGTGCTTTCGGAGGTGAAGCTCCCTGGCTCGTTTTGGGGGGAAGCCTTGAGGGCCGTGGCTCATGTGGTCAACTTGTCACCGCACGGTCCTTGAATGGTGAAGTGCCTGAAAAGATATGGATCGAAAAAGATGTATCTTACGATCACTTGCGGGTATTTGGATGTAAGGCCTTTGTTCACGTTCCCAAAAATGAAAGGACTAAGTTGGAGTCAAAGACCAAACAGTGTATATTTCTCGGTTACAGGGAATATGAGTTTGGGTATCGACTATATGATCCAATTGAGAAGAAGTTGGTTCGATCTAGGGATGTCGTGTTTGTTGAGAATGAGACTATAGAGGATATCGGTAAAGAGTTTGTCTCCAAAAATGATGACAGCTGGACATATGATTCAGATCTTTTGCCGACACTTGTTCGTCAGCAGAATAAAAGTCAAGGTAATGCCGAAGATGAAGAAGATCACGAGACTGCAGTGCCCGATAGTGATGAGGATGAGGCTATTCCTCATGATACTGCAGAGCCTATCGAGACTGTTCCACTCCGACGATCCACGAGAGATCGAAGACCCTCTACTATTCTGTCGGCCGAGGAGTATGTGTTACTCACAGACGGAGGAGAGCCCGAATGCTTTGAGGAAGCAATGGAGGATGAACACAACGCGGAGTGGATGGAAGCTATGCAAGAAGAGATAACATTGCTGCATGAAAATCACACGTTTGAGTTGACGAGGCTGCCAAAGGGAAGACGAGTATTGAAGAATAAGTGGGTATTTAGGTTGAAGACAGATGAAAACAGCTCACAATCGAGGTACAAAGCGAGACTGATTGTGAAGGACTTCAATCAATGAAAGGGTATTGACTTCGACGAGATCTTTGCACCAGTGGTAAAGATGTCTTCCATTCGAGTGGTACTCGGGTTGGCTGCTGTTCTTGACCTGTAGGTAGAACAGATGGATATGCAAACAGTGTTTCTTCACGGTGACCTAGGAGAAGAAATCTACATGGAGCAACCGGAGGGATTCCTTGTCAAGGGGAAGGAGAACTTAGTGTGTCATTTCAAGAAGAGTTTGTATGGCTTAAAACAAGCACCAAGGCAATGGTACAGAAAGTTTGAATCTGTCATGGTAAATCATGGCTATCAGAAGATGACCTCAGATCATTGTGTTTTTGTTCAGACTTTTTCAGAGGATGATTTTGTTGTTCTTTTACTCTATGTGAATGATATGCTAATTGTTGGGCGTAATGCTTCTCGGATCACAGAGTTAAAGCGACAGCTTGGGAAGTCCTTTGCTATGAAAGATTTGGGACCGGCGAAACAAATTCTGGAAATTAGAATTTTTTTGCAACCGTAAATCAAGGAAGCTGTAGATATCACAAGAGAGCTACATGGAGAAAGTGCTTCAACGCTTCAATATGAAAAAGGCAAAACCAGTGAGCACACCATTGGCCAATCATTTCAAGTTAAGAAATTATCAATGTCCTACCGAAGATGAAAATGTACATATGAAAGGTATACCCTATTCTTCAGCTATGGGTAGCCTAATGTATGTCACGGTGTGTACGGGACCAGATATAGCTTATGCTGTTGGAGTTGTCAGTCGATTCTTGTCAAATCCCGGTAAGGAGTATTGGTCTGCGGTAAAATGGATTCTAAAGTATCTCCGAGGAACTTCAAAATAGTATTTGTGTTTTGGAAGCAGCGTGCCCCTTCTAGTTCGATATACTGATGCAGATATGGCGGGTGATGTTGACTCATGAAAGTCTACTTCGGGATATTTAGTCATGTTTACAGGAGGAGCTGTTTCCTGACAATCGAGATTGCAGAGATGTGTTGCTCTCTCCACTATTGAAGAGGAATTCATTGCTATTATAGAGGCAAGTAAGGAGATGCTATGGGTGAAGAAATTCATTCGAAAACTTGGTCTCAAGCAGAAACGGTATGTGTTGTTTTGTGACAGTCAAAGTGCGATTCATCTTAGCAAGAATTCGTCTTTTCACGCCAAATCAAAGCACATTGATGTGAGGTATCAATAGGTACGGAATGTTGTTGACACGGGTTCGTTGGTGCTGAAAAAGATCGGGTCCGAGGAGAATGGATCAGATATGATGACCAAGGCATTACAAAAGGAGAAGCTTGAAACTTGTTGTTCAATTGTCGGGATGACGATAAATGGCTCCACACAGTCGTGAGGGGAAGTTTGTTAGGTTATGGGTCACTCCTGTGTGGGTCCATACCCACTTGATGTGGCGGGTAGAGGTAAATATCCTCACTGCATGAAGAAAGATCGAGTTGCGCCTGTTAGGCACTCGAGCCGAAATTCTAGTATGTTCCCTGCTCGCTGTGCGCCCGAATGGCGCTCGAGCGAAAATTCTAGTATGCTCCCTGCTCACTGTGCGCTCGCTAGGCGCTCGAGCGGGAATTCCAGTAAGCCCGCCGCTCGCTAGGCACTCGAGCGCTGGCCTACGCCCGCTGCGCGCTTGACAGGCACTCGAGCATCCACCAATTATATAAAATGCACACTTTACGTTTTTAGGTTAATTGAATCACTTTGAGTGCCGTTCCAGAGAAGAAAAAAGAGAGAAAGGAAAGAGAAGAAGAAGAAGAGGAAGAATTGAGCCTCCGTTTGGGTTTTCAATCAAGTTTCAATATTCGGTAATCACACGTATGACGTTCTTGCTGCTGTAAAGAACATCCGCCGGGTTTTATCTCTACTCTTGTTCTTTATATTTCTTGTACGGGCTGTCCAAAATTAATTGATATTGATTCTTGTAACTTGAGGTTTGTGTAACCGATCAACTGCTGCTAGTGAAAATTTCGGACTCTGTGTCCCGTGGTTTTTCTCCCTTGTTTTATAGGGAGTTTTCCACGTAAAAATTATTTCTTTATTGTTCGTGATTGTTTATTGTATGTTTGATATCATCTACCACGTATTTCTTCACGGTTTAAACAAGCTTTTAATTCTAACAGATATTCGTTGAATACTGCAACCCAAAGAAGATCAGGATCATCATAAAGGCAGTGCCGGCATCAAGGTCGCCAGAGAGCATGTTGTTGCATCGGGCCCACCACCTCGTACAATACTTGAAGGCGACAAATCTCGAGAGGAAATCGACAATGACCTAGCTCGAGAAGTTAACAACGGTGGCTGGAGGCATCATGGAGGTTGAGCCAAGGAGGACCAGCATGTGGATAAATTAGATCCATTTCTGCTTGGGTAACGCCTTGTGTGCGACCCAAACAATGAGGGGTAAAAGTACTCCCGTGAGGAAGAACCAGCTCACTTTCGAGTACTCGCTGAGGTTACCGAAGATCCTTCTTGGCCCCACGAGGCCCTAGATGACGGAGGCATTGAAGAAGACGTTGTCCATTGGGCACGTCCATTGCCTATTTGGCGGTTGTAACTCGGTGTCATAGAGATTATGAATGGATCCCATCAGCCACCACACTGTTCCTGTATACACCGCCACCTATACCACGGCCTCAACCACCTGTAAATCAGTTTTTACTTAAGAAAATAAGTAGACGATATAAATTAATAAATAATTTAAGAAGATTAATAAAAAAAATTCAGTTTGGCTATAAAAATTTTAGTTTACTTGTCAGTAAATTATATGACAGACTAGCAGACCTAAATATCTACTACAAAGAAGAAACAGAGAGGCAAGGCCTAAGGATAAGACGAAGGCTCCACCATTTTCTAAATATATTAAGGACATTTTTGGTAAAGGTAACAAACATGGTGTATCGAACTATGTATATTTCTTATCGCTTGCATTTTCAGATACCAAACAGGGCATAAGTGCTTCCCGACGTAAGCATGCTACAATATGTATTTAACATGCATGGTACTCAATTTCATCTGAGCAACTGCCCCCATATTAATATATATATTTTTTAATTTATAAGGGTAATCAGGAGTAAAGAAAAATGGAAGAGATTCAAACCCACATTAAACACTATTTTATAGTGATTCGCTTTTCCTCTAATCCAAACATTCATTAAATATCTATTGGACAATTGCTATCGACTTAAAGCACTTGAATCCTCCATATATAATAAGAAATGAATGTATGGAAAGGAAGAAAACTAGGTATTTATAGGAGACATATTACTCCAACTTAGTACAAGTACCAAGATACAAAACACGCGTAGGCATCCAACTTAACTTAGTCTTCCGAATTTCTATAAATTTAGAGGAGCAGGAAATAGCAAAGGCCTGAGCCATGTGTAATATCGTAGCTTTTTGTTCAGATCAATTTAATATTAATTATAATTTTTTGATAAATTTAGACGTGACAAAAATTAAATATTGTGAAATTTGGAATGATATTTGGATTAGTTGGGCTGGTGCCAGAGATGCGCTCGAGTTGTGGCCTGGATATTGATTCGAAATTTGGAATAAAATAAAAGAAAAATAATATAATAATAATAATAATAATAATAATAATAATAATAATAAAAAGAAAGAAAAAAAAGAATGGGAAACAGTAAATGGGAGGCGGTGTCGGGGAGAGAGAAGAAGAAATGGAAGGAAGAGAAGATGAAAAAGAGAAGAAGAAGAGGGAGCGCTGGCGGTGGGGCTCGCTGCCGCTGCCGTCGCCGGAGGAATCGGCATCGGAGGTGGAAGCTCGGCAAAGCCTACCCTCAGTTGTGTGCTGTGGTGGTGAAGGGAAGGAGAAATCGCGCGAACCACCGTCATCATCGCGGCCGTTTTCGGAGAAAATGGGTGAAATTGAGGCAACTAAATTTTTCCATTTTCTTTATTGATACCGATTTGTGGCTTGCATGTACCGATTTGTAAAATTCAACTAAAATTTTAATAGATTTAGTGTTAGAGGCGCACTCGAGAGACAGAGTTTCACTGCCATTGCTGCCGCCGCTAAGGCTGCCGTGCTGTTGCCGGGATATTGCTGCCTCCGTCGCCCACCGTCGCCTATGCCAAAGCCGTTGTCGGTGGAGTAAGAGAATGTGGAGAGAGAGAAGGGCAGAGGGGCGAAGCAGAGAGAGGAAGGGAGGAGAGAGAAGGGGCCGCGGACCAGCCGGAGAGAGAGAGGTGCCGTTCAGGCACTTCAAGACATCATTTCTTCAGATTTGCGAAGTATGAAGTCAAGGAAAGTATCTGTAAACCTCATCTTTAATTTGATTTAGTATCAAAAATATTTTGGATATTATTTAAAATTTTTACTAACATACATCTGTAGTTTATTGATTGATTTGAATTTTTTAGAATGGGTTTTATGATTTTAAAAGATTTAATATTTTTAAAAAAGTTTAAATAATTTATCAAACACTGTATATATTTATATCAGTATTTGTATACGAAAATATTGTGAAATTTGCATAGGCCGTCATTTTTATATGCAAATGTCGGGTTATGATCACTATATTTGGATTTTGACATTGGATATACTGGCCAACTCCTGACGGAGAAATTTATTTAAAAACTTCTTTTTACCGATAGAAAAAATTTAGAATAGTGACCATTCTCATTTGGATATTTTGATTCGATTTTATAATATATTTGGACGTTCTAATATATTTAATAAGTTTGAGGATTACAACTAAAGTCACGGATGGTAAACAATAGTGGGCAACCTTATCCATTGGTACAGAGTACATAGATTGCCATACATGCTGGCCTAATTTGTATTTGATTTGGTTTAAGAATATTGAGATTATGCGTAACCCTTCCTCAAATTAGTTTTTAAATAATCGAAACTTAAACTTAATATTTGATTTGTATTTCTATATTGATTTGTATTGGATTTTGATTTAGATTTAGATTTTGGATTTGAATTTGAGATTCGTCAATTTTGATTATATATTTTGATTCAGACATTTAAAATATCTGTCGCGATACTATTTTGACTTCTGCATACACTATTGGATCATCTGACTGTCGAATTTTGCTACAAATCACAAACTAATTGGGCATTAGATTTGAAATCGGACTTGGACTGGAATTTGGACTCGGATTGGACTTTAAAAATTGGCTAATTGCTTATTAGAATAGATTCGGATCACTTTTATTTTGTTTATATATATATATACGTCCTGCTAATTGGATATTTGTTTAGATTTGAATATTTAATTTGAGTATAAGATTACCATTGGATTTTGGTTTTGGAAACTCTATTGGATTTATTTTATCGGTGATTTGAATTTATTTTGTTATTTGGTTGAATTTTTATCCATTAGATCATTCTCTCTGATTTATTGGATACCTTTTATTTAAATATGATATTTGTTGAGTACTTGGCTCACGTTTTCTATTTTACCCCTTCAGAGTGAAAGATTCGGATGCGTTATAGGAGTAAGGATGTGATCTGTTAGGCATTCATCCGACTTGATGAGTTTGAGTTTTAATGTAGCTTAAATTTGTATTTGATATGATTGGATTATACAATTGATCGGGTATAGACCCATAGTTTTATTTCGGGAGTAGTTTAGATGTTATGTTATGTTTGACAATGATTTTGACTGGATTGTTACCTCCATTACGATAATTATAGAGTAGGTCGTATTTATTTTATCTGAATGGTTGTCCGATGTGTCCTGTGAGAATTTTAATTTATCAGATATTATTTATTTGGTTTGTGACACTTAGATTTTTGGACTGAACAGTATTTGTTTAATTTATTTAAAATTTTAAATTTTAAAAATTATAATCAATTATTTAAATTGATCTACTTGGTCAAGTTCATGACAGAAGTGGTATTAGAGAAAATTCATAAGGAGAGATATTTTGGATCATTTTAGGTAAATAATTGATTAAATATTAATAGATTTTTGTTCTGTCTTTGATAGATATTAAAAAAATTGAGTTGTGAAGGCTTAGATTTGAATTAGAAGATCAAGTATTGAAGGTTTGGATTTGAATTGGATGGATGATCATTTGATTATGAATAGTCACACGAGCGATATAATATGTGGATTGATATAGCAGTAGGAGGATTTTGTTTGGTTTCTGCTAATATGTAGAGGTTTTATTGAGTTTTGCGATTTTGGAAGATAAGTAGTGGCCTTAGATGATCGGTATGAAATCTCATTGAATAGAAGGAGGTTTTGGTCAGTAGAGTTGTAGATGATGGAGCCGGTTGGTCTAATATCTCGCGGAATAGAAGGAGATTTGGCCGACTAGATACATACGAGCCAATAGTAGAACTTTTAGCGCCTTATCTTGGGCCAGGAGAATGAGAAGATCACTTGGAATATCTCTTCGAATACATCCGACAAAATTAGAATGATATAGAGAAGATTGGAAAGGCTCTGTTCAAGAATGACACACACAAAGCGAGAAGTGATTGTTGGGTCCAAGTGAGGAAATGAAGATTCGTTAAGATTGGAAGCCACTTATGAAGATAAAGAAGATCATATCAAATTAACTTATTCTTCTTCGCAAGAGAAGTTGTAGAATTTTGGTGGCAACCTTTGCTGGAAGAAAAGATAAAGAATGCAAGTCTGATTTTGTTGGCAACGATGATACTGATAATGTAAAAGTTTGAAGCTACGGCTGGAGTGAGTGGAAGGCTGAATGATTATCCATTGCCACTCGTCACTATTATCAGGTGGATAGCTATCCCCACAAATCTTTTATCACTGAAGAATTGATGGATGAAGAGCATGAAGTTCTCCCTCCTAAGACAATGCTCAGGAAGAGATTAAAGAATCTAAAAGATTTGTTGAAGTAGGATAATAGCTGGAGACTTCAAGACTCAATTTGGAAGTAGTTGACATTGTTCTGACTTTCGACTCATGACGAGGAGTTGGATTAGGCCCTATTGATCAAACAGATGCAGCTTTAAGAAAAGCATTTCCAGAAGAAATCAGAGTATTAGAGTCAGAGCTTAAAGAATGAACTTATTTATCCTCCAAATGATAAGCTGAAGGAAAGTCAGTTGAAGCAATGTCTTCCACCCCGAAGTTTGAGTTTGCAAGGTTAATTTGCAAGTTTTTCAAGAAGAAGTGTACGAGACGAGTTTTCTTCGTTAGAATGGAGTCTCTTTAATTGCCAGACAAATAGGCCATTTATCAAGGAATCGTTCGAATTTCAGGTATACAGATTCAAGACGTCCAAATAGGAGTCAGATAATTCTAGCAAATGATTTTGCATATACAGCTTATGAAGTTAGGCTGGATCCTCAGTCTTGGAAGACTATTTCGGTATGATCGTTCCATTCTGCATTTCGGGATATAAGTCCTCCGAGTTTCAAAGAAGGATCAGTAAGAAGGATTGAAGGTTGATTTTCAATGTTGCATGTGAGTCATCTGTTAAAAGATGGGTGCTGAACTCATTTGGCGTATATGGTCAATCTGTGGGTTATTTTGGGACCATTGAAGATATTTTGATCATCTGCGAATTTGAAAATATTCTTCCAGGAAATTTGACTAGATTATTTTCAAATCAAGAAATCAAATTTGTTTTCGATGTTGTGCTTAGATTTGTGCATATTTCGAAAACACTCTATGGGTAGTCTGGTCTAAGTTGAAAAAATTGAGACAGCAATTATAAAAGCAGTTGAGAAGGGTTTTGTTCGACCAAGTGTCTTGGCGTGGGATGCTTCAATCTATCTAGTGAAGAAAGATAGATCGATGCGCTTATATTTGGATTATTTGGGAATAAAATATGTATCCCCTCTCAATTATCAAAGATTTGTTTGATTTATTCCGAGAAGTTTGGGTTTTCTCTAAGATTGAGTTATATTCAAGGTATTGTCGATTGACAAGTAAGTGGGATGATGTGTATAGGACAGCTTTTAGGTCAAGTATAGCCATTGCGAAGTCTTGATAGTGCTTTTGGATTGTTGAATATGTTAGCGTCATTTATGAATATTTTCGATTGGATTTTTTACTGTGTTTAGGTCAGCTATAGTGGTTTTATTTGTACCTGTTTTGGTAATGATGTTTTAATTTCTTTGAAGAATTTTGAAAGTTGTGAGACTCGATTAGAAAATCTGTTGTAAATTTTGAGAATACAGTTGTTTGTCAAAAAAATAAAGGGGGTGTGAATTATGATTGGAAAAGGCGTCATTTTGTGTCACATATTTTTTAAGGTGACATTTGAAAATTTGAAGAAGATGAAAGCAGTGGCAATTAAAAATGACCGGCTAAGGTCGCGGGAGTGTGGAGTTTTTGGATTTGGTTGGTTATGATGAAAAATTTGTTGAAAGTTTCTTGAGGATCAGAGTGTCATTGGCATCCTTGGAATAGAGGCGATCGGAATTTAATTGATGTGACATTTTGAGAAAAGTTTTCAGAAATTGAAAAATGAATTATCGCTGGCATTGATTTTGTCGATCTCTGTTGAATCAGAAAGATTGGTAGCATTTATTGATACTCTTAAGAAAGATCTTGATATGTTTGAATTTTGCATAGTAGGGCGCATTATCGAAGAAAAGTTTGGGATACAGCGTAGTTTGAAGGATATTTACATGGAAGTGTAATGGTACGGCTGCTAGTGGAAAGATTGGATCAGAGGAATTTTCTCTCTTTACTGTCAAGATTAGATTGTGAACGAAGCTCCTATTTGTGGAAGAAGCTTTTATGAAGATCAGAGATGAACAACTTTTTAGACAAGCGATTATGAAGGTTGATGCGATCGAGGTAGTAACCTAGAGTATATAGTACAAGTGCTTTTTCCATTGCACGTTCGAAAGGAAGTATGCTATCAAGAATTATCTCATTAAAGTCTCGACTGATTGGATGAATACTCGGAAGCTAATTTAATAGATGTTTGGGACCAAATGAGGTCATCAACAACTATGATTGAGTTAGAATGATTCAAGTTTGAAAGAAACATCGATGATTCTCAACTGAGTAGAGTGGAAAGTCGATAATGTGTTTCATACTTAAAGAAAGAAGCTTGTGAGATTTTATTTCGAGTCAGCCTTAAACAGCAAAGGATTTGGTGGCCATTTGGACAAGAATGAGCTAGCTGATGAAGGATGAGCTGATGAAGTCAGTTTATTATTTACCTATCAAGAAGTCATCCCCGAGATTGGTTGTTGGCATATTGTCGAAATGAGGAACTTGCAAGATATTTCTACTTCAAGGCTTTTGGTTATGATTTGAGGTTAATGATCGATCAGAGTGGCATAGCGAAAGCTTGTGGACTCGCGACTATCGATCATAAGATTTAATTTGAGACTTGAAGTAGGAGATTAGAATTACAACCCGATTGGAGGTTCGAAAAGAGTTGTTAGGTATTTCTGGAAGCATTTTGAAGAGACAAATTTTAAGTTTTGGAGTCGAAGGGTAATTTGAAGTAAAGTTTTATTAAGACATCCAAAGTTTTTTAACAGATCAGAGAAGCAGCATAAAGATTGGCCTTTCTTCTGAATTTGATGGATGGATATAATATATTTTATATGAATGATTCTTCGCATGTGTTGGGTTAGGGTCGTTTTTGGTGGACGAGAAGTATTTATGTGTTGGGCTATGATTTCCATTTTTTGGGATAGAGAGGATCTCGTAGAGAGGAATAGGGTGTTCCTATGGGTTATTATGCTTTCGAGGAATCTTCTAGTTAAAGAAACGTTAAGAGATCTTAAGGATAAGTCCGTGAGAGTACTCCCTACTTGTTGATGATCAGATTTAGAGAAATCATTTGATCGAGTGAGTCTATTGAGAATATCAAAGATAGAGCTTGGAAGAATATCCTCATTGTATGATAATTGAGGTAATAATTGAGATACGTAAATTTCAAGAACAAAATTTTTATAATGAGAGGAGAATGTAATATTCTAGATTTTCTTTTAGATCAATTTAATATTAATTATAATTTTAAATAAATTTAGACGTGATAAAAATTAAATATTGTCAAATTTAGAATGATATTTGGATTGGTTAGGCTGGCGTCCGAGGTGCACCTGTATTGTCGCCTGGGTATTGATTCGGAACTTGAAATAAAAGAAATGAAAAATAAAATATATAGTAATAATAATAATAATAACAAAATAATAGAATAAATTAAAAGAAAGAAAAAAAAAAGAAAGGATAAGAATGGGGAACTGTAAACGGGAGGCTATGTCGGGGAGAGAGAAGGAGAAAGGGGAGGAAGGGAAGAGGGAAAAGAGAAGGAGAAGAGGAAGCGCTGGCGCAGGGGGTCGCTGCTGCTGTCGTTGCTAGAGGAATCGATGCCAGAGATGGAAGCCCGACAAAGCCCACCTTTTGTTGTGTGCCGTGGTGTGAAGGGAAGGAGGAAATCATGCAAGCCGCCACAGTCATCACTGCCATTTGTGGAGAAAATGGGTGAAATCGAAACAAGTAAATCATTCCATTCTTTTTGTTGATGCCGATTTGTGACTAGCATATATCGATTTTGTGAAAATTGGCAAAAATTTTGATGGATTTCGTGTTAGAGGCATGGTGGAGAGAGAGAGAGAGTTTTGCCGCCATTGCTGTCGTCGCCAACGTTGCTGTGCTGTTACCGGGATGCTGCTGCCTCCTTTGCCCGCCAACACCCATGTCGAAGCCGCCGTCAGTGGAGGAGGTGAATATGAAGAGAGAGAGGGGCAGATGTGTGAAGTAGAGAGAGAGAAAGGGAGGAGAGAGAAGGGGCCGCGGGCCGATAGGAGAGAGAGTGGGGCCGTTCGGATATTTCAGGACATCATTTCTTCAAATTTATAAAGTATGAGGTCAAGGCAAATATTTATAAACCCCTTATTTAGGCTGATTTAACATCTGGAATATTTTGGATATTGTTTAAAATTTTTACTTATATGCATGTGTAATTTATTGGTTGATTTGGATTTTTTCGGCTGGGTTTTATGATTTTGAAAGATTTAATATTTTTTAAAAAATTCGAATAATTTATCGGACATTGTATATATTTATATCAGTATTTGTATATGAAATTTGCATAAGTCGTGTATTTTTATATACATGTGTCAGGTTGTGGTTATTATATTTGGATTTAGATATTGAATATTCTTGCTAGCTCTCGACGGAAAGATTTATTTAAAAATCCCTTTTCGTCGGCAGAAAATGTTTAGAGTAGTGGCCATTCTCATTTGGATATTTTGATTCGACATTGTAATATATTTGGATATCTTAATATATTTGTGAAGTTTAAAAATTACACTAAAAATTACGGGTGGCAAATAATAGTAAGCAACATTATTTATGGGTACAGAGTACATGGATGGCCATATATATTGGCTTAATTTGTATTTAATTTGGCCTAAGGTTACCGAAATTATGTATAACCCTTACTCAAACTAGTCTTTAAATAATCAAAATTCAAATTTGATATATAATTTGTATTTCTATATTGATTTGTATTGGACTTTGATTTGAATTTTGGATTTTGATTTGAGTTTTATTGATTTTGCCAACAGATGAGTCTTGGTATGTCTCATACAAACGATTTTGATTATATGTTTTGATCTGAACCTTTGGAATATCTACGTAATACTGTTTCGACTTTTACGCACGTTATTAGATCATTAGGCTATTAGATTTTGCCCCAAATCACAAGCTGATCGGACATTAGATTTGAAATCAGACTCGGACTTAGACGTGGATTGGACTTCAAAAATCAGCTAATTGCCTGTTGAAATCGGTTCGAATTACTTCTATTTTATTTATATATATATATACGTTCTGATGAGAACGATTTTTTGATTAGATATTTGTTTAAATTTGGATATTTGATTTGAGTATGAGATTACCATTAAATTTTGGATCTTAAAACTCTATTTGATTTATTTTATCTGCGATTTAAATTTATTCTGTTATTTGGCTATATTTTCATCTATTAGATCATTTTCTTTAATTTATTAGACTCTCTTTATTTAAATATAAGACCTACTGATCGATTGGTTTACGTTTTTTGTTTTACCCCTTTAGAGTAAAAGATTCGGATGTGTTGTAGGAGTAATGACGTGATCTATCAGCCATTCGTCCAATTTGTTAAATTTAAGTTTTAATATGACTTAAATTGATATTTGATATGATTAGATTATGGAATTGGTCGGGTATAGGCCCATTGTTATGTATCGGAAGTAGTTTAAATGTTATGTTATGTCTGATTATGATTTTGATTGAATTGTTATTTTCTTTACGATAATTATAAAGCAGGTTGTATTTATTTTGTCTGAACGGTTGTCCGATAAGGTCTTATATGAATTTTAATTTATCGGATCCTATTTATTTGATTTGTCACACTTGAATTTTTGAACTTAATATTATTTGTTGAATTTATTTGAGATTTTAAATTTTTAAAATTATAATTAATTATTTAATTCGTGTTCGTGACGCGATAAACATTGTTCTGGGCGGGATCTTCATATAATGACCAAGCTTAAAGTCCCCTAAAAGGTTCAAGGCTTGAGTCATATTGATGTAGCTGTGCACCCAGAAGCACAAATTTGCAACGGGTCTCCCCAGTTATATGTATCCGATGATGTATTCCATGATCACGTTCAATTCTAATTGCTACTCAACATCAATAGAGAGACAAAAAAAAAGCACAAAGAACATTTAAGATTATGTTTAATTTTTTCTAATGTCCCAAGATCAATGCATATTAGTAGTTTTTGAAATGCACATACTAACTACCATTTCATCTCATAATATGGATGCATGGAACAAAATACAAACTAACATGTATACATCTCTATTGGCCCTTTTGATATCGCTATTTTTCAATAGAACAAAAAAATTTGATATGTTACTTATTGGCAATATCGGCCAACATTTTATAGCCCACACTGCTTTTAATATAAATAACACATTGAAAATCTTAGCATATAATTGTTCAAATATATAATATATGATCAAATTTTAATATATAATTTAATTTTTCATCGAAATAATATTTTTTGGCCATTACCTTTTAAGTATTACTCTATATAGCCAAAACCATGGGATAAAATATTTGGCCAACATACAAAATATCGACTTATATATAGTAGAATTGGGTCACCAATAAAGATATTTAGAATATTGTAACAAAAATGCGATATCATTCAATAAACCTTATAATGTTGATTTATTGGTAATATTCCCCAATGCTTTGGTTGTGCTTTGCAAATTAAAATAGATTTATTATAAGCTATATCAGTTTATATTAACCATACAGCCGATAATATTATAACCATGATTAATATATATCTTTTCATCAATGGAGGCGGCCGATAGTAATAATATTATCTGTGCTTTGATGTTTTTCTACTCACCTGATTTATAGTTGCTTGTATTGTACCAATTGGGAGAGTTAACACGAGGGCGATACCACAAGCAAATAAGACTCCCCAGCATGGCAATTGGAGTGATTCCTTATAGTGTTCGATGCTGAAGATGATCAACGCGATGTTTGTGACTGAGATGGCATGAAATCACCACAGAGGCACATGCTTGTACACCTTCATCAGCGTGGCGTCCACATCCATCTTGCTCGAACCTCCAGAGGCCCCTTTAGTTTGTTCCTATGTATCTCTGCATGTCAAATTTAAACATGCATTTAACCTAACAAGGTAATGACGATGGACATATCAACTAATTTGTATTAATCTTCCAAGGGGAATGTGAAGCCCACTTCTCCTATAATTTTCTTTGTCAGTTTACTCACTAACTTTAAAATTATCACTACAAGAAAATTAATATTTTGTCACAAAAAATTAGTGACAAATATGCTTTTGTCACTATTAATAACCAACATGTATATTTTAGTGACAAAAATATAATTTTGTCACTAAACACTACAAAAAAATTAATATTTAGTGATGAAAAATTAGTGACAAATATATTTTTATCACTATTGATAACTAATATATATAATTTAGTGATAAATATATAATATTGTCACTAGAACTTTAAAATTAAATAAATACTAGTTTATAAAAAAATAAAATAATAAATAATAAATATAAAAGTGATAAAAATATATTATTACTAATTATAAAAAAATATATCATAATAATTAAAAATATTAAAAAAAATTATAATTTATTTATTAAATTATTATTTTAAACATTTAAATATTATAAAAATTTATTAAATAAATATTTCGAAATTGAAAATGCATCTGCCCGTTTTAATTTCTCTGTTAGAGTCCACCAATCGACGTTAGCCACGTGGAATTTATTTTTTAATTAAAAAAAAAAAAGAGTAACATGCAGCCGTTGGATGAAAAGTCATCCAACGGCCGCAGGCGCCTAAGCCAAAGTAAACCCTCGTTCCCTTTGGCTTCCCCTCATTTTGCTAATCGTTACACTCTCTCTTCCTCTCTGCCTCTCTGCCTCTTTTCCTCTTCATTTTGCTGAGCGTCTCTCTTCCTCTCTTCCTCTCTGCCTCTTTTCCTCTTCATTTTGCTGAGCGTCTCAATCTCTCTTCCTCTTCTCCCGTCGCCGCTGCCGTCGCCGTTGCCGTCGCCATCGCCGTCGCATGAGAAAGAAAATCAGGTAAGCAATCTCTTCCATTTCTTGAATCAACTGTAAATCCACACTAGTATTTTCATAAGGTATCTCTTCCATTTATTGTTAAAACATAACGTTTTAAGTTTGAGTATCAATTTTATTAAAATTTGTTTTCTATTCACTGTTCGAGATGTAGTGTAAATTTTGAGTCGTATTAGTTATTTTCTAGCCGTCGAGGATTTATGCTGATGATTTCACG
Source organism: Nepenthes gracilis (assembly GCA_033239525.1). Taxonomy (NCBI): domain Eukaryota; kingdom Viridiplantae; phylum Streptophyta; class Magnoliopsida; order Caryophyllales; family Nepenthaceae; genus Nepenthes; species Nepenthes gracilis. Next base: position 3,007,397 of record BSYO01000019.1, on the reverse strand, counting down.
GGATCTGTATCTCCGTTGAAAATCATCTCTCCATGTCATTATTTGTTTGTTTGTTTTAAGTTTAGTATTTATTTATTTATCAAACTATATGAAATGTTTCATTATTTTCGTTAGATTTATGCCTCATTTAACATCTGAAGATAATTTTTGGAAAGCAATTACATGGAGAATGATACTTGTAATATTATGGTGCATATATAGCTGCCGTGTAATTTAAGGAAAAAGATATTAAGTGAGATTTGATAATTAAAGAAAATACTGTGAAAGCAACTATGTGAATCATAAGATACTTGATGTCAGATTTTGTGATCCATAAAGCTCAGTTTGAATAATTTTGATTTTTCAGAGGCACGAAGCATTTATTTGGCATGATTTCAACTTGGTTGGCAGACTTTGCAATCTTTTATGTAGCATTTACTTGGCATGATTTCACCCAATTACACGGATCAATATTACTAGGTTTGGTGAATTTATCATCAGATGGTTTTTGGCACCAGTTCTTATACTAACAGCCATCGTACAATAGTCTGATTTTGGATAATAAGCCGTAAATTGCCTGCAACTTTGGGATCTTGTTTTCTAAATATCTTTTCCTTGATAAATAAAGGCGAATCCAATATATATATTGGATCTAGGTGTAGAATATTAAGCATACATTGAGAATTATATTTAAATTATGCTTTTCATAAGCAGATTATCAAATGTGAGTGAATCTTTTTAAATGGTGAGTGATTCCCTGATTTGTCCTTGTATTTTCAATTATCCTTTATTAACGTAAGTTTCAGTTTATTTTTAAACACACGTTCACATCATCATGTGTTCACATGATATTCACAGCGCTTCCATCTGACAATATTGAAGGTATTGTATATGCTTTTGAATTTATACCATTTTGATTCCATCTACTATCTTGTCATGGCAAGGAAATAATTCCATCTAGTGTATTCTGTTGAAGATCAAGTATTTCCATATAGTACAATCATAGGCAGAAAAGTTTGGTCTTGTTGCTTTGTTAGGTGAAATGACCATATATTATGTTGTGTTACTTAGCTTTTGCAAAATATGGTATTAATGTAGTTTCACCTGTTGATAAAGTTCCATTTCGGCACAATGATAAAATGAATGAGATATTTCTTCTCTTGATAATGTTCCATTTCGGAACTATAATATGAAATGGATCCTGTGACTTGATGGTACACTAGGCTTTTGGGTATGTTATTCTTGAATGAATACCCAAGAATAATGATAGAAATTAAAATTTTGATGAGCTGACTTCATGTATTTCTTGGAATTTTTTCAAGAAAATCAATAGAAGAACAAATTTTGATGGGGCTGCCATGGTGAAAAATCAATGATACTCTACTGTAAGAAGTGTAGAGGAACAAAGCTGAAATTGCATTCTGTATTAACAAGCTGTGGTGACTAACGTGGGCTTTCAAGATAGGTGTTTTGAAAAGCTGATGCTGACAGAGAAATGTGACAGAACACATTGTAATTGCTAAGTCAGTAGGAACACTCCTGTATGCAAGATGCTTAATGGAATATGCTAGGGAAAAAAAGGGCAGCTCAACAATGAAATCGTCATGGAATTCAAATTCGAATCCCGAGAATTTTATCTATTAAGAGAAATTTCAATATGGATTGAACTAAAAAACGAATTTCTGAAGCTCCTCAGATAAAATGAATCTAAAATGCATCCTGACGAATACACAAACAACTGTAAATTAATTTAAACCTCACCAAACAATCATAGCCTGCTTACTTAGAATTTTCTTTTTTCTATTTTTTTTATTTTTCAATTTTTTTAAATTTTCATTTTGCATTTCTCCATTTATTCATTAAAACGGATCCGTTTTTTTGTCAGAATTTATAAATTTTTTATGACGATATTTAAGTATTGTTTCCAACACACTGATTAGTTAATTTATAACTAGCATTATTAAATAATTTAAATTTAATTTGTAATAACGCAGTTAAAATCTCAAATACTTACTGTTTAGTTTAATTCATGAAATTAATGAGTTGAGATCAAAATAAAATTTAAACTGGTTATAAATTAGAGATGATAATGACAACTCAAATGCAATATATTCGGATATAAACCTGCATGAAGTGATTGGATTTACCTTCATCTTGGTATGGGTCTGGATTTGGATAAAATACAAAATTTACAATTGGATTTCGATTATATTTAAATAGGGTAAAGATCATATTCAAATCCCATACATATTTCATTTATATTATCTTGGTTTAGATGCATAACATTGACACCTTTTGGAAAATGTTATCAAAACCCAACCTAATGAAACGGTTGATCATTTCACCTCTCAAAAGAAAGCTTTTCGTATCTTTTGACTATATATGCTTACATGTGTGTATATCCTCTAACTATGGGGAGCAAAATGTAGCAGTCTCCCTCCTTAATTATCCCATGTGAGGGACCAAAGTCCTCCATCCCTCGCAGCCATACAGATTAGCCCACCCCAAATATAGTCATTGCCCTTAGCATTATGATAGCCATGACAAGTGAAATGGTCACCGATATCTAAAGGCTCAACAATAGGATTAAGCCTAGATCGATAGATGCCAACCTACCACAGCTCCAAGTACAATCTAGCCAAGCCTACCCCAAGGTGCTGTGCACGACATGGACCGTTGGAGACTAGATAATGGTGGAAGCCTCAACCACAAAACGCCCCAGAAGCATCACCTTTGTGACACCTCTAATTGAGGAGATCTACAAAGCATGCTCCAACCAGTGCCCCAATTGAAAAGAGATCTCAATGAACAATGCTCCCTAATATGAAGCTTTATCTTAACAATCATGTGCCTTAAATTTTGACCTGCAAGCCTACATGGATACTCGTAAATAGGTGTTAATAATTTGGACCCATTAGTCCTGACCAAATTGAAGAGAGATCTCAATGAATAGTGCTCCCGAACGTGAAGCTCTATATTAACAATCATACGCCGTAAATTTCAACCTACAAGCCTACCTCGGCACTTGTAGATAGGTGTTAATAATCCAAACCCACCAACCCCAACCGAATTGAAGTGGAGCCAGGCAATGCCTAAGATTCCAAAAATCTTACACTTTGACACTATCAAATGTAGTGAACAAGAATTTATGTATGCTTGGCAGAGGGTGCATATTTTTTATAATTATCTTATTTGATTTTCATAGCCTATGTATAATCTTATAGATTCTTTACAAACAAGGCTAGTGTACTCCATGATAATACACTCAGTCAAATAAAGTTGCTATGCTCCAACAGTGAAGATCAAAACTTAATTTTTATGATTCAATACTTAATTTTTTTACTTAAATATATAATAAACTTTAATAATTTACCAATTTATTAAAATTTAACATTATTATATAAATCTTAGGTTTTAAATCTCACACTGAAAAGATGAGAGATTAAAGATACAATGAAGAACAAATCAACAAATACATTGACAGCTTGGTAAAAGAGGAATATTAGAATCCAAACTAATCCATATCAAATTTTAAGTACTTTTTCTTGCATTTTAAAATTTTTTAAAATTTAGATGAGTTTAATTTAATTTTTATACTATATAAAAATTAAATATCTCATTATATATTAATGTAAAGAGTCAAAAATCCAAAAACTATTTATAAGAAGAAATAAATTATAAAAATATTCTTCTATATTCAAATTATTATCCATTTGATATTGATTACTTAATTATATTTTTATATTTTCAACTAATACGTTACCCACATTCAATATACTCAATACTCGTAGATTTGTTTTGCTTATATCTCAAGATCAGCCCTCATACTTACTTATGCTTGAGGGTTAACTTTGAACTACATGATTTTTGCAACTATAAAATTCATTATACTCAAGGCTTGATGGTATGTGAGGGTGATGCATTTGGTAATAAAAGAAATCAACCTCAATGACCAGCACCAAAGCTGGCCACCTCTCTTCTGCCATCAAGGCACATTTTTAAAGCGAACATTTGTTACCGATTCCCCAAGTAAATAATGGCAGGTCTGAGGGGCCCCGTACAATGCTTGGCTGTCTGTTTTGGTTTGAACAGCCACATTTGTGCAATGCAGGCCCTTTACCACGTCAGTGTAGCGCCGTGCCCCTTGTCTCAATAATAGCAAACCCAGTGGCCACACCACTTCCCAAATTAGATAACATCAGCCACATTTAAATCAAATACCCAATAAGATATAAAAATATTCTTTCTGATACTAAAATAACGTACCCAAAGTTAGTGAATTATGAAAAATAATTTCCATCTCAAACGGATAAAAAAATATTCACCATCTTCCTTTTTTTTTCTTCCTTTTTCTTTATCACTCTGTGTTGGCATTCAAAATATATGAAAACTGTAAGTATTTATTTCTCGCACACAACTCTAGCGAACCACGTAGGAGCTTTTATGTCAGTATAGGTAAGCAAGAGATTCTCATATGTATTAGGCGTGACTTCTTTCAAGCAATTTCTGTATATGTGCCCTTCATATGTCAGTATATGTGGATTATGGTTGTAGTAATTCGAAATGCGACCAAGTTTGAACAAAATAGGGTATTTTATTTACCAAGGATACTAATAAATCTTCATTGTTGTTATGTAGGCACACACCAACTCTTTGGTGATTATAACCCATTGCATTTTGATCCGGTCGTTGCCAAAATTGCTGGGTATGATATACACATCAACACATTACCTATAATTGATTCATTAATATTAACTTTTTCTTGTTTACATTTTAGGATGGATAAGAGTTGGATAAATTATAAGACGTCGGTGATGATTTAAAGCCAAATTATAGAAAAGGAGTTATCGAATTTCTTGATTTTGCATTTTCAAAAGTTGGAAATGGGGATAAGATACGTTGTCCATGCAATAATTGTAACAATCTTTTTTTTTCAAGATAGGGAACTAATCTTCAACCACTTAATCATATATGGAATATTAAGGGATTACAAACAATGGATTTTTCATGGAGAAGAAGAAAATGACTCTACCAAAGGATGAAGAACATGATGATGATGGGAAAGAAACCGGAGATAATGATTTCGAATATGATGATACTATTTCTTTGATCCATGATGCCACAAATGTTAGAAATGTAGATTTCAAGAAGGATGTCGACCATTTAGGTGATGAAACCCATCAAAATGATGCAAAGGTTCAAAATTTTTATAGACTTATGAAAGATCTTTGAACAAGAATTATTTCCGGTTGTGATCGTTTCACTAAATTGGAATTTATTTTACATCTTCTCCATTTGAAGTGCATTAATGGTTGGAGTGATAAATCTTTCTCAATGCTACTGAATTTATTGAAATCAGTATTCTTCCATGATAGTAATTTTCCAAGTAACTCTTATGAAGCAAAGAAGTATACAAGAGATTTAGGATTAGATTATGTTAAGATTGATGTTTGCAAGAATGATTGTATCCTTTATCGAAATGTATATGAAAAATATCAAAATCGGCCCGATTTGTGGGTGCTCGAGGTGGAAAATTGATAATGATGAAGGAAAAAAAGTTCCGCATAAAATTCTTCGTCATTTTCCACTAATACCTAGACTTCAAAGGTTTTACATGTCTTCAAAAGTAGCATCTCATATGCGATGGCATAAGGAGAAACGCCCTGATGATGGAGTCTTGAGACATCCAGCTGACTCAAAAGCTTGGAAATCTTTTGACAAAATGTACCCAAACTTTGCACTAGATTCCCGAAATGTGAGGCTTGGCTTAGCTTCTGATGGATTTAATCCTTTTGGCAACTTAAGCACATCTTACAGTATATGGCCAGTGATATTAGTTCCATATAATCTCCCACCATGGATATGCATGAAAAGTGAATACTTTATACTGTCATTATTAATTCCTGGTCCAAAAGCTCCTGGAAATGATATTGATGTATTCTTGGAACCATTAATAGATGAGCTTATGGAATTATGGTATGCTGGAGTTGAAACCTACGACGCCTTTTAGTTCAAACAATTTTAAATTACATGCATCATTATTGTGGACTATCAATGATTTTCCAGCTTACGCAAATTTATCAAAGTTGGAGTACGAAAGGAAAATTGGCTTGTCCTAATTGCAATGTTGACACTTCCTCTTATAGATTGTCACATGGTCATAAATTGTGTTATATGTGTCATCGTAGATTCTTAGATGCCAATCATAAATGGAGATTTGACAAAAAATCCTTTGACGGCACTATAGAAATGAGACATGCTCCCAAGCTATTTTCGGGGGATGATGTCCTTGATCAACTTAGTGGATGTGACAATGTGATATTTGGGAAGGCCGGTACCAAGCGAAAACAACTTGAACATACTCTCAAGTATAATTGGAAAAAAAAGTATTTTTTCAAGTTGCCTTATTGAGCAAAGTTTTGGTTCGTCATAATTTAGATGTTATGCATATTGAAAAGAATGTCTCACAAAGTATCATAGGCACGGTATTAGGCATTGATGGGAAGACAAAGGATAATTTAAATTCTAAATGGATTTGAAGAATATGGGAATTCGAAAGGACTTGCATCCTATTGAACTTGGAGATAAATATTTAATTCCTAAAGCTGCCTATTCGCTGACATTGAAAGAAAAAAGGGTTGTTTGTAAGTTTCTTGCAAATCTGAAAGTTCCGTATGGTTACTCTTCCAATATATCTCGATGTGTAAATTATGTTGATGGTAAAGTTTTAGGGATGAAAAGTCATGATTATCATGTATTTATGCAAGACTTGATTGCACCAAGATTTCGTGGTATCTTACCTACGTAAGTATACGAGCCATTAGCTGAATTAGGTGTGTTCTTTAAGCAGTTATGTGGAAAAATATTACGAGTGGATGCATTGGAAAAATTAGAACGAAATATTATTTTGACCCTTTGTAAAATGGAACATATCTTTCCCCCATCTTTTTTTGATATCATGTTGCACTTACCTATTCATTTGGCAAGTGAGGCAAAAGTTGCAGGACCAGTTTAATATCGGTGGATGTATCCTTTTGAAAGGTGAGATATTCCTAAAATTTATAGCATGTGTATTTTGAATATAATGATTATGGTATTGGAACTAATAAAGTCTTGTTTACAGGTATATGCGTAAGTTAAAATCATATGTACGTAATAAAGCTCGCCTGGAAGGCTCTATAGCTGAATGTCATATAGCGAAAGAATGCCTTGTATTTTGCTCTAGATATTTGGGTAGGGGCGTAAACAAGATTCAATCGTAAAGAAAGAAATTTTGACGGCAGTGAAGTACATGTGGGGTTATTTGTGTTTTCTAAATTTGGAAGACCATTGGGCAAAAAAAGTATTAAAGAGTTGAGTTTTCAAGATTGGAATAAAGCTCAACTATATATCTTGAAAAATTGTAAGGAAGTGCAGCCTTTTATAGAGTAAGATACTTTATTATTATAGTACATAGTAATATTATGAGTGTGGTATATATGTGTTTCAATCCACTACCTATTAATATAAAGAACTTCAATATTTGATGATGAACAGGGAGTATGAAAATATCAATCAAGATCGGAATGTTGATTTGTTAGAGTGGTTTGAATACAGAGTAAGTAAATGTTTATGCATTCTGTATGGTTTGATACGATTTTTTAATACTTACTAAATGTTAATCTTATTAATACCTTTTAATGCTTATTGTGTTCAATAGATTACAGAATTGATGAACAAAGGGGATGAAAGAGCAAGCAAATATCTTTTATATTTGGCACAGGCTCCAATTAGAAGAGTGACTTGTTATTCATCATATGTGGTCAATGGATACCGATTTCACACAACAAAGTCGAGCAAGAAAGCGTAAAACACGAGAATAGTGGAGTGGTGGTGAAGGGTGATTTACATAGTGGGGAAATGGACTACTTTGGATTATTAAGAGAGATTATTGAATTAGAGTATAATGGTGGAAACACGATAGTGCTTTTCGTTGTGATTGGTAAGGACATATATGATATAAAAAAGGTATTAAGAAGGAACAAAATGGGCTCACAATAATAAATATCACTCGGTTTTACAAACCGATGAGCCTAATGTTTTAGCATGCCAAGTTGAACAAGTTTATTACGTGATAGACCATACGTATGTGAATTGGCGAGTTGTTGTTAGGTCAATGCCACGTAACTTTTATGATATTCCTGTTGGTGAAGAGATGGATGATGTCTACGAAACATATGTGGATAGTAATGAGCCAACATTAGAAACAAATTTGGATTATGTAGTAGAGTTGAGTGATATGTTTGCCTTTAGTTAGAACCGATATTGAACCGGAGATTATAGATATGAATTATGCTGGTGGATCTAAAGATGTGTACAAGTCTAGTAGTGAAGAAGATGAGTCATTGATGTGGTGATTGTTCAAGATTACAATTATGTAAGGTATGTATTTATTATGTGCTGTTATTTTAGTTTTTATTATTATAATGCTGGTTAATAACTATTCAATTGACTATATGTTAACAAAGTTGTAGAAGGTGCTTCTTGGTGCTTCCAATTTCAGGCTGTCTAAGATACTGGATTTATGGTTTTTTGATCTCCCATACCCTGCATAGCAATTTTTCTTTTTGGATAATGAATATCTTCAGCAGAAGTTATCTTATGCATTTATTCTTCTATAGTTGTCGTAGAGAAGAAATAAGCAGATGCTTATTTATATATTCTACTTGCTTCTTGTTTATTTTATCATCTCTTGTATGCCCATATTAATTTTAACATGTCTACACTTCTCTGTTGGTAAAATTGTAAATTGTGTTGACATTGAAAACCCTTGACAACCGCTTTGCCTCCATTGTGTGCTTTTTGCAAGCTGAGGAGATCCGTCAAGTGTGATTTAGTGTGATTTGTAGCTTCAATGGATAATGAATATCAAATTCAAGAAATGGTTGAAGAACAAACAGATCGAGGTATAAACGGAAAACATTTGTATAAATATATTTGATATTTAATGATTTATATATATTGTATTTTTTAACAACCAACCAATATTGGAAGAACACGTTGTGTTAAATAGAAAAGCAAGAGAGATGATAATCCCGCACCAAGAAGATTGATCTACCATCATCTCTACGCCGTATTGTTGGAGAAAATGCACAACAATTTATCACAGAAACAAGCTATCTTGTTAAACAATACTGCCCTGTTAATGTTGATAATTGGAAGCAAATGGATGCTCATATCAAGATGAAATTGATGCAAAAAGTGAAGGTAAATTTAATATATATATATATATATATATATAATGATATATTAATATATTTGGTTGTATTTTTTTTTTTTTTGTATTATTTGGTATGCGTAACATATTGTCATTGCTTGATTGTTGTAGGAAAAATACGTCTTGCCAAATGAAAATCATGTAAATATGGCAATTCAAAAAGAATTAATGAAAAGATTTCGTACTTGGCGTTTTGGTTTGCGAAGAGACTACTATAAAAAATATAGAACTGATAAGGAGCGGATTGAAAATTGTCCTCCTAATGTAGATATTGAGCAATGGAAATGGTTGGTTCTAGAATATTGGGGAAGTCAAAAGTTTCGAGTAAGTATATCATTCTTTATTTAATAGCACTGCTTAATAAATACAAATGCTTTGTGCTGGTTCCTAGACACACACATATATGTACTCAGATGACTAATGTTATTTATTATTTTAAATGCAGCATATGAGTGAAAATAATTCAAAGAATAGAAGTAAACAGAAATGATGAGTCAACGTTGGCACAAAATCTATTGCACGTACTTTGTATGAGATGGTAATAGCCATCTTTAATATATGACATATTTTTGTTATTTGCTTACGCTTGAAAATTTACAAACAGCGAAGCGACCAACATTCACATCGCGAAGAATCGATCGAGCCTACCGAATACTTGAAATTGTTTGTAAAAGAAAAGAAACGAAAAGATGGAAATTGGGTTGATAATGAGTCGGAATATGCATATCAGAAGCTGTTAGAATTACACGAGACTCAGGTTGAACAAAATGGTGCTGATAACTTGATGGCAGAGGATGCTTTTTCAATTGTTCTTGGATGTAAGTCTACATACATAAGAGGGATGGGAGAAGGTCCTCGGCCAAGTAGAAATGACAATGATCAAGTTTAGAAAGTTGTAGTAAGATGCCAATATGCCTAGAAAATGACATTAATGCTCGGATTGAGGCTGAAGTACAACGACGGTTAGCAGATTTGCTAAATCAAAAAGAAGTCGAGATTCGTTCTAAATTGCTTGTCGAGCTGAAAGCTGATATATATTCTGATATGCGATCTTTGATTAAAGAAGAATTATGTACAATGCAAACTAAACAAACGGTAAGTTTATAGCTATTGTTTCTTATTATGTTTTTAATTGTTTACAATGAAAAATGGCATTAATGCTCTTTGTTTATTATTTTGCTTGGAAGCTCTTTGTATTAACCCATTGTAAAATGGGTGGGCAGATTTACACCCCATCCAAACTATATCTTATATCAATAGTAATTGTTTGTAGGACTTGGAGAATGCAATTAACCAAATGAATGATAAAAGTATCGAAGGAGCGGATGGTGGTTCATTATTTAAGCTTCAGGTAATCTGAGTAGTTGCCTTCTGAATCAAAAAGAACTACGATATTATGACTTTTGGGTTTCCATTCTAAATTTTATTATGACTTGGCTGTACACTTTACATGTTATTCATTAAGGCGGAAGTTGCAAGGCCGTTTGACAAGAACAGGAAGCGAGCTTGTGATCAATCTAGTGGGCCTATTAGCAGAACTATGAGCCAATCTAAAGTCTTAAAAGGCCAGCTGGCTTTCTCTTCCTCGACTGATCGTGTGCTAAAACAAGTGGAGGTTAGAGTTATTTAAAATATTATTTTCCATATTTGTTTAGTTTATTCCCGAATATGATTAGATTATATTGAGATATCTCGGATTACATATTAGAGTTATTTGAAAATAACTCATTGCCTATAACAGCCGAACATTCAAAAAAATAAAAGGCCAGATCCGATGATCTCAGTATTCAAAGGAGGCATACATGCAAATACAAGTTCAGGTGGTAAATTTTAAATTTTGAGTGCTATCTTTTTTTTTTTAATCTGATTGAGTGATTAATGTGTGAATCACAGTGTTACTTGGTACCTTTGAGCTGTGTGAATTATTTTGATCTGATAATATTTTATGGTCGGGGATAGGTGGGCAGTTGTTTTGGTGGCTGCTCGATTTTCTGTGATAGCTGAATAAGTGCTACTTTTAATTTTTCTAGATCAAATAAATTCGCACTTTGACAATTTAATTTTTTTTTATAGAAAAATGCATTAGTGGAATATTTCTTTACAAGTTTTTGAATGTAATTTAAAAGCATTTTGAATCCATAGAGTTAAAGAAAATAAATAGTGTATTTGACTCAAAAAGTCAAATACTCTTTATATGAAATGCAGGTGGTATTATTTGAAACGGTTGATGAGAAGATGTCAGGAATCAGCTAAGTCTTGGTCCTTTCACTTCTATGTTACTTTCGGTGTTTTTGGTGGCGAAGTATGAGGTGCACAATGGTAAGGTTGATCCTGACCTGTAGACCACGAGTTCAGACCACAAAAATGCTCTATTGGCAATGTAGAGATTAGGTTTCTATCCTTCCGATAATGCATAAAATGGCAGCCTTATGCACTGGCCTGTCCTGGATGGTAGAGTGTGGGAATGAAATAAGATTGACTTTGTAATTATTTTCTCCTTTTACTTTTCACCTATGTGGGAGGCAAATGTGGAATATATTAGAATTGTAAAATCATACGCCACAATATATAATTGTTTGGGTATTGGAGTAGGAGGATGGGAAGGGTAATAACTATTGATTATAATGTTTTATATGATGTCAATAGGTGGTGTTGTATTAAGATCCCCTTCCCCTTAAAAAAGGAAGGCACAAAAGAAAGAAAAACTGGTGGTATATTCTGAGGCTTTAAATTTGTAATTATGCAATTCGAGGCTCCAACATCTCTCCTCATTGATTTTGATATTTTTGTAAAATCATGTTTGTAGATTCACTGTATTTGGTTGATGTGGAAATCATTGTTGCCCATTTGATCTTGACATTGTTATGTTGTTCTCCAATACTGTTTTTCTGAACAAGTGCTGAAATGCTTAACTTCTTATATATGGTTGTGACACATCCTGGTTCTCTCTCTTGCTTTGTGTTTGGATGCAACACCTTTAATTATCACTTATCCCTTCCTTTAAGTTCATAAATTTGCGTGGAATAACTTTGGCGTCAACACTATGTGAGTTTTGTTTTAGTCAGTGGCATTAACACTGTTTTGTTTTACTTAAGAGGCATCAACTCTATGTGATTTAGTTTTGTAATCTGTTCCTATCCGTAAATACCTTTCCATGCTCTACAAATACATATTTCTTTGTGAATCCATGCACCTTTGTATCTATTTGAGGAATAGAATGACTTACCTTAGGCACTAGTGTAAAGCATGTTGGATTAATTTTTTCAAACATTTTCCCATGTTAGAAATTTTCCATCGCAGCTGCATTTAAGTCGTTCCTGATAATAAACGCGGCTTTGGTGGTGTATGTAAATCCATCTGGCCCAGAATTTCATAACCCAGGATAGATTATAAAGCATCTTAGATCTTTCAAGCTGCTACCTCTGTGTGTTTGGTGCTCTGTTCTGGTTCTTCATAACAGCATGTCTTCTGCCTTTGTCTCATTTTTTCTGTTTCCTAATGCAGCTTTTAAAAGTCTTGGGGATAAATTCACATGATAGAGTGTTATTGGATGCCCCTTGCAGTGGAACAGGGGTAAGCGGTTGAAGTTTACATCCTTTACTTGTTTTCCTTGAACAAATTTTTTCTCCCACTTCCTCCTTTCCTCTATAATTTGAGGCTTGTCCTTTCTGGGTTTGTCTTATTTTTGTAGGTTATATCCAAGGATGAGTCAGTAAAATCTTCTAAAAGTTTTGATGAAATACAGAATTGTGCTCAGTTGCAAAAGGTATATTTTCCTCTGGGTTGTGTTGAAGTTCTTGATTGATTAGAAATGAATTTTTGAAAAGTTGGGAATAGGTCCTGTCATCGAATGATGTGTTTGTGTCGTGGTGTGGGTGAACATGTCCAGGCTGATGATCATCAACCTCTTTGGTGCACATCTTGCCACGGAACATTGCAGAAGCCGGCAAGTAGTGGCCATGGCGTGGGTCAGCGGCACACATCATGATCTTGGCATTCTACATCATTATATTGCATAGCTGGAATTTTTTTAAATTTGTTGTAAGACAATTTGATATTTGTCTTGAAATCAATTTGATGTTTGTGTTAAATTTTTGCCCATTAAAGTATATAAATTAAATATAAAATTATATACTTTTTATGGTAATTATTTGTTATTAAATATAATATTTAATGATAAATTTTAAATGTATTTTAGTGACAATTATTTTGTTACTAACAAATATTCTTTAGTGACAATTATTTTGTCACTAAAGAAATTAATATTGTCACTAAAGAATTTTTTTAGTGACAAAATAATTGTCACTAAATAATTTTTTTAGTGACAATAAAAATTTGTCACTAAAGGTTTTGTGACAAATCTTTAGTGACAATTTAGTGACAAATTAATATTTTGTCACTAAAAATTTTAGTGACAAATTTATAGTCTTTAGTGACAAATTATTTTGTCACTAAAGGTTATTATTGTTGTAGTGTATAGAGATATGTTTGTCGAGGTTATTGTAAGACTAATTGACCTCTTGCCAATGCATTGCCCAATCCCTAAATCATGGAATAAAATATAATCCGATTATAAAATATTGACTGATATGCATCTATATCTAGGGTTCAATATCTATATTTCCTAATATCGTGACAAAATTATGATATTTCATAACAGTAATAGTATGTCATAACGTATTTATTGATACATTCAATATTTTTCTGATATATTGATTAATATTTGTATCTAAAACTTGATTTACAAAAAAAGAAATGTACCTAATACAGTTAATATCGATACTCAGCACCAAATATAGCCTACACTAACATGGTTACAAACGATAAGAATACTAGTACTTTCATCCCTATTCTACATATATCAGGTAGATTACAAACAAACAAAATTCTCTGAATGAATCGAATATGATGTTACATTGAGAATTGATAGACAGCTTTCTATCTTCATTGATGGGCAAGCTTAAATGATGTATGGGGTGGATTTACTTTTGACAATTTTTTTAATTTTTTTTATAAATATAATATTTGAGCTTAGGCTATGGAAGAACCAACCGTGGGAAAAAAAAATCAAAATCAACAACAAAACCTATTACGAGATATCTTGTGGCCGCCGTGCTTGCACTTGTATGAAGGTCTTGAACAAGATGCTTTTATGTGTGGCTCTATATCTCCTGATTTCTGGCCTCCCTCCCTGAATCAAATAATCCGAGGTATAGACAACAAAGTGTAATTATTTAACGCAGCCAGCTAATGGCAAGATTAGTCTATTTTCTCCCCTCTATCCATGAGTAGATCATTTCCCCATTTTCTTTGCTAGTTTACAGGTTACCTGTTAGAGGACCATTGGCTAGGTAGAATCCCTTTTCTATCAGAATAATTGCTTTTGCATCTCAAATGAATGGGAGTGCAGAGCTTGTTTCATGTGTACACAGCGCAACAGCCTTGGGAAATTGGGCAGCGCTGCCACCAGGCTACCTTGGGTCCTCAAAACTAAGGGCACTCGGGCCTAAAAGTGGCTGCTCTTTTGAATATGAAACTGAACCATTAACATAATAGAAATACATGAATAAAAATATCTATGCCAGCATCAGCTATGACTAAATCGGTGTCGCATAATAAATAACACATATCGGTATCAAATATATTAAAACTATAATTTTAAAAAATCATAAGCTGTCAAGAAACTATCGAATATATTATAATATATTATTGACATGAAAATATATCACAGTATTGTCTTAATATTAAAAGATATCAATATTGAGAGGCTTCACTTTTAATACATATTGACTAATATTTCAAATATTAAAAGATATTTTCATATATGAAGAAATGTTTTGGAGACATCCAATAACCACCCTTGATATATCCATATGTTTTGTAGAAGCGCAAACATACATAGATTAATAGATTTTAGATGTTTTTTCAATAGCATAATCTATCGATGTTAAATTCATAATTTGAGGAAAAGATTCAAAATATAAATGGAGGACATACCTTCCATTTAGAGGAGGACAAGGATGACAGCAGCTGAGAGAGTCACAAATCCAAGGCCATAAGTCATAGCAAAGAACAAGCTGAGATTTACTGGTCTAAATCTCGCATAAGCTTTCTCATCAACATGAAAAGATGTTTGAGAATCTATCGAAAAAGTTGATCAAATTTTAAATCACTCCAATAATTCTGCTTGTTTGTCTGCATGGATAGGCTTTTCATAACAAAGTTGAGGCTCTCTGGCGAGATGTACTTGAGCAGCATACCAAATAAATTAACAATTTTATATTTTTTCCTAGACAATTTCATACCCAACCTCTGCATTTTCAAAAATAGTCTTACCATGTAGGAGCCACGGCCCATTTTCCAACACCATTTACATACGGTGAACATTATTGAAGGAAAAGAAGAAAAATCCATCATGATTCGCCTAAATACTCCTAATGCCAAATTGAGCCCATACTTTGCGTAGGGCAGCTTCCACTAAAGGAAGGGGCAGCCTTATTTCCATAAATTAGCTAACAATGGTAGCCCACCACAATTCAGCCCCTCAACGAGCAACTTTAATAGTTAGCCGGATTACAATCTTATCATGCAAGAGAGGTCAGAGGGGCGTTGCAGCCGTTGGATGAGATATCATCCAACTGTCACCGTAAACTCGTCAAATATACCTTACTTTGGTTAGAATTCCTTGAGACGAAAAGCTTTCACTAGAGATGCGCAAATGTAGATGGCATCTCCAATGTAGACGTCGAATTTTGTAAATTTATTTTTAGAATTTATGGTTGAGGCGGCATCTTATTTGATTTATTAGGTTTGGTCTGTTTGAAAAAATTATTCTAGAGGTTTTTGACATTGTTGTAGATATAAGGAAAAAAAAATATAAAACTTCAATATTAAATTAAAATTTTTTTTCCTAATGTTTTGAAGTGAAATATTGATGTTAGATGACCATAACATACAAGCTTGCAAATTTATGTTTAGATCCTATGGATATAATTTTTAAATCTATTATAATTTTAATTATAATAAATTTTAATTTTATAGACCTTATTTAAATAATTTTTTTTAATTAAGAAAAAGTGTGATATATATATATATATTTGGATTAGGTGAGCACGCCATGACAGCTAACTCAGTCAGCAGCGGTCATCTCACTCCCCAAAGCACAAAAAAATATATATATTATAAGAATATTAAATTATTTTTTATTTTATTTAATCACCTTGACTTTTAAGTCTAATATTTAATCTCAATAATTGATGGATTGGCCATTATTTGACAATAAATAAATACCTATTTTCAAAGTAAAAATTGAAATACTAAATCTTTTAAAATAATTGTCATTATATAACAACAGCTCAAAATACAAAATATTAAATAATCATGTATATATAATAGATCATATCATGTCATAAAAAATATTAAATAATAACTTAAATATTATTATAAAGGTCTCCATATTTTATTTTTCAAGTCAAATGACAATAATATATTTTTCTGTAAACAAAAAGTATTTATAAAAATAAAAATTTATGAAATTATTCAACAAATCATATGAAATAACCGAAAAAAAAAAAGAAATAATAAAATTAATTTAAAATAAAATTCAATTCCTACTTACAGATGAAATTAAAAAGACTAATCATATATTCCCCATTTATAGATTTAAAATAATGCTCTCCGGTCTAAAATTTCTATAAATGAGAATATAACTATATTTGATATATCTGATATTATATTATTTATTTATAATTACTACAAAATTTTCTATATTTTTTTATTTTTTATAAAAGTAAAATTATATTTTTTATTTTCTCATCTGCTAAAAAAACAAATAAATATCTTATTCTATAATATTATCAAAAATTCTCTTTTGTGGGCCCTTTGCCACTTCTTGGGGTTATCTGCGACATGTAGCATATTCGTCCAGTCACTTGGTTACCTAACACCTCACCGACATTGCATATTGTTGGAATTTTTTTTTCAAGAGCAATATTGAGTGACGACTCCGAACGTTGTTATATACGGCCGACCTAGGATGACGTTGTATACGGATGGCAGGTCAATAACCAAGAAGGTAAGTGTGCGACTTGCCGTCTTGCGGTATGTGCTCAGTGTGACTTCTAACGGTATTGTCCATTAGATAGCTAATGGTTCGTTATCTAGGCCATACAGCGATCCTCCGGCCAGTTTTAGTTGCTTTTTTTCGAACCCTAACTTAAAAAATGTATCAAGGTAAACTAGATTCCTTGAACCTCCATTATCGATGAAAACCCATATAACTTGGTAGTCAACAGGACTGTAATATCTTAAATATTTTTATATGATTTAATTGGGTTCACTTTATTTTTTTGGTAATTTGAGTGTGATAAAAAATTAATTAAATATTATAAAAAATTTAGATAATATTTAGAATTATTGGGCAGGTGCCCGGAGCGCGCCCATTCGATCGGCTGGATATTGATTTAAAATTTGACATTAAAAGAAAATGTAATAATAATAATAATAATAATAATAATAATAATAATAAGTAGAATGAAAGAACGGGAGAGCCGGGGGGAAGGAGGGCTCGGCGAGGGTTTTGCGGGGAATTAAAAAGATGAGAGAGAGAGAGAAGAGCTGCGTTGGTGGAGGCGGTACACAGGTCGATGGTGGCCGATGACGGCCGTGCATGGCAGTGGCCGGTTGGTGGGCACAGCGGAGTAGCGGCAATAGTTGCGGGAGACCAGCGTGAGAAGGAATCACGTGAAGGAGAAGATGAGGAAATGGAGGCTTTTGGGTCCAATTTCGGTTCAAGCTAGTTGAGAAAGTTGTAGATCGGGTCGAGACAAGTGTACTCGTACTCTCCTTTTTCATTTTTATGCACTTTTATTCCGTTTTATTCGGATATCCTCGTTCTAATACCTGAATAAATTTATATACTGCGTTGTCCATAACCTAAATTTAATAATACATCAAAATCATGTCAAATATCAAGTTTAGAGTAGTATATCGCAATCCAAAAATCCTAACTCCTGCACGGGTACTGTTCACAGTGCCTAAGCCCGTTTTACCCACGAATTTTTAGGACTTTTGTATAATTTGGGACTAGAATATCATTACCTATGTCTAGAATAAGTTAATTTATCAATTGGATATCTGATTTGGTGATTTTAGGTAAAAACCCATTCGCTGAAGCCCTACGATGCATCCGGACCACATTTGGTCAATTATATTGGGTTTAATGCATAAATTGTCCTTAGATAATTGTTGCCCATGACATGGGCAAGTAATTGTATGAATATTATGTTCAAATTTATAGTTTTAACCCGTTTTCGGACAAGGGACCCTAAACCCATGGTCCATAGGAATTAACCGATTAAATTGAGATTTAAGGATAAATTGGCTCTAGGATATTATTACCCGTACCCAATGTTCATACTAAGTGGGACGGATTGGAGCACTTGATGCTACAGTACTCATTCGTCCACAACATAATGCAAATGAGCAATGAGACAAACATAAATAATCATGCAATATTTTATAATAATGGCACACACAGGATCCAAACCGACCGGACATCTTAAGTCAGCCTCATCTTGATCGGCCTCTAATCTAGGTTGGTTAGCTATAGGGTAAAACCAAAGACATATGAGATGCCACTAGGAACCAAAAGAACTTAAACCATAAAATTCAATGGAAGCATGCAATTATCCATTAATTTATACAGCAGAATCATTATACAAAGGTCTCCAAAATGACCAAAAATATATCAAGGTCGGTCATATACTGCTACATGTATTCAGGTCGATTTTCCAATCCAGCTTGTCCGTCCAACTCTACTCTTTCTCATCCAACGTGAATTCTTACTCGTCTGAAGGTAAGAAAATAGCAAAAGTAAACAGATAGCTCAACAAAGTACACATAAGCAAAAATATGTATAAATATAGCTTCGAAACAAAATTAAAAGAAATAAAATGAATGCATTTCACATACAGAAGCATAAAACAAGGGACAAATATATTTTCATGATAACTGGTTTCCAAAACGAATTCAAATTCAAAATCAAATTTTTTTAAAACCAACTATATTTTAGACATGTAACTACTCGACCTTTATATATCAGAAATAGTTACATTTTACGTTTGCAGCTACTTGACCATCCTATATCAGAAATGGATACATTTTAGGTTTACAGTTACTCGACCATCATATCTCAGAAACAGTTACATTTTAGGCTTGTAACTACTCGACTATTATATCTAAAACATGGCTACATTTTAGGTTTGCAGTTACTCGACCATGATATCTAAGAAACAGCTATATTTTAGGCTTGCAACATCTTGGCCATCACATATCAAATTCAATTTTCCAAACGGTAAACAAACATGCAAACAGTTGAGATCTTTAAATATGTAAATTGATATTTACCGACAGTAATTAAACATGCAAGATAATTTTTTCGTGCACCATAGTTTAAACTTTATCAAATCTTACTATAATACCGAACTCAATGAGCAGAAGAAATTCTAACAGGTTTCAAGCACAAATTGTAAATCAAAATTTCACATGTAAAATATAATACATGTGCTGAATATGAAATTCCTTTATAAAACATGAGAAGTAATTATCATGATACGCATTACGTAGAAATATAGAGAAAAAGAATATTAGAATAATAAAACCAGATTTTAGACAAGAATTAGCAATAGCCCAGAAAAAAATATAGGGTACACTTGCCTAGTCATAATCTATTAATTCCCTTACTCAAATCTAGCCTGAAATTCTTCCTTCTTCTCCTTCATGTTTCTCTCAGATTTTCAAACTTATTTTCCTAACCTCTAACTCTAGCATTTATAGATAATGAGGTAGGTGGGAGCAGGTGAAAATAAGTTACCTAATTGGTACTTCTTTTTTCTCTAAATTTTTCCTTTCTAAAAGGTCAACGAAGTATGTGAAAGTAGGATATGAGCCTAAACTGATTCTGATGATCGTCTTACTAACTCTCGTTCACACTCATAATCCTTGGTCTTCTTTCTAAGTCCTCGATCCCTTTCTAGGTCCTCGGTATCTTTCTAAGTCATCGGTCTCTTTATGAGTCCTCAGCCTTTTTATGAGTCTTCAGTCTTTTTCTGATTTTCTCTGTCTTTTTCTAATTTTTCAAACGACCTCGATTATTACTGTTCACTTACAGTCTGTGATTTCATGGTCATTTGGTTATTTTCTTAATTTTGGTCAACTACTTTAATTTTGGTCAATTATGCTAGTCCGGTCAACTCTCCCAACCAGTCAACATTTTATTATTGTCATCTATCTACTCTGATCGTCTATCTTAACCGATCAACTATCCTAACCGGTCAAATATCTAATATGTTCAGCTATCCTGGCCGGTCAACCTGCTGCCTAAATAGATTTTTCCATTAAGACTGAAAGGTTAAGTTCTAAGAACCCGATCCTTATATTGTTACTTGAAAAAATGTCTTTTATTTTTTTGTATTTTATACTGTTATTTTAGTGGATTTTTGTTAGGAAGGGTTTAATAATTTTTGTTCCATTCTGATTTTGAACGGAACTTTTATATACATAACTTTATTTTTTAAAATACAGATTTACTTAGTTAATAATTTAATAAAAAAATCTTTTTCAAATCAAAAGCAAATAGAACTTATCATTTGCCCATGTTAAGTCCTCCTATATGACTCAATCCATTCCCATTCGGTGAGAGTTCTCAACCATTACTTGAGTGTTAGAAAAATATTAGAATTATCTCAGATGATATGATATATATTTAGTACTTTATTAGAATAGTTAAATATTATAATTTCATATAATTTTATTATATTTTATAAAAAAAATTATTTTCTTAATTAGCTTAGTATTTAATAAAAAGAATAACACTTTTATAATTAAAAAATCAGTCATCTTTATAATCTATAAATAAAAGATTTATTCATCTTAATTGTATGTATAAATGTATGATTTGCTAGATAATATAAAAGGTGAGTTTCCTTTTTCTAGTTTTGACTAAAGGATGTTTTGATAACTTCTTTCTTCTCCATCCTATTTATTTTCTTGATTTATGAAAGGCATATGGCTTTTAGAAAGCTATAGCAACAATATTTGACAATTCCATAAAAGACTAAGAAAGAATGGTAAAGAAAGGAAAAATTGATTCTATATTTTTTCAAGAAAAAAAAAAAAAGAGTATGACTTTGAGTATGTTTGATGTTCAAATTTCATATTATGTATTGTAAAATGACATGATAAATTAATGATCCCCAAACTGATTCCTTATTATAAACATTTATGAGAAAATCTTAGACAGATATATAAATCTTGCAACCTCTCATTTGTGTTTTTAGTGTTCATGACTTGTGAGTCTATAATATTCAAAGGATACTATATAAGTCATCCAATTATACCTTTTTTCAGATACATCTTAACATTAAATTTATTAGTTATTAAAAATATAATAATTAAAATATATTCTGCAATTAATTAAAATATGACTTCTGAATTAGTTTTTTTCTTCCTTTACTGTGCTCTCTCAATAATTTTTGGAGTTACAAAATATTTTATGTGTAGTTGTTATTATTATATAAATGGAAAAGCCTTTTGAAAATCAGAAAAGATAAAGAGGATGAAGAAGAAAAAAAGTTATTAAAATTTTATTTTGTGAAAAAAAAAGCAGAAAAAAATGAAATCAATATTTCATATTGTCAAGAAAATCGGTTCGTTATACACACAATTAAAGTGGGTAATTTTATCGTTTATCTGAGAAATCACTTCATGATCCCAAAAATCTAGTTTAATTTATTTCATAAATCGAATTCACTTAAATTAGATTTTATACTAAGACTCATTAATTAGATTGCGTAATTAATCATCAATCCAAACTAAAAACCATGATGTGAACTTATACCAAATACTACTAAACAGTCTGAACAATAATTTTTTAACCAATCATAAGATTTAAAAGTTACATTGAAAAGAAATTTCAAAACTTGACAGCTGTTTGACTCAAATTAATTAGTATAAAAAATACCTTGTCCTAAAATTAAAGTATCTATTACTAACTTTAATATTATCCTCAATTTAATAATATTTTCAGTCGATGACTATAAGGATTAGGTTTTTACGATTTAACCTCTCAACCTTAAGGAAAAGATCAGTTTAGATAGCATGTTGACCGGTTAGGATATTTTTGCCGAAAATTTGGGTGATATAAGTTGACCGAAAATTTTAAAGTGTTGACCAAAAATTTGGTAATATAAGTTGACCGAAAATTTGGAAGCAATTGACCGAAAATTTGGTGAATAAATTGTGATCAGAAATTTTGAATTGTTGATCGAATATTTGGTAATATAAGTTGACTGGAAATTCGGAAGTGATTGACCGAAATTTTGGCGAATAAAGTGTGATCGGAAATTTGGAAGTGTTAACTAGAAAATTAGGTGATATAAGTTGACCGAAAATTTGGAAGCGTTAACCGAAAAATTAGGTGATATACGTTGACCAGGAATTTGAAAATGTTGACTGAAAAATTAGGTGATATAAGTTGGCCGAAAATTTAGAAGTGTTTAACCGAAAATTCGGTAATAAAATGTTGACCAAAAATTTGGAAGTGTTGATGGAAAAATTTGGTAATATAAGTTGATCGAAAATTTGGAAGCAAGTGATCGGAAATTTGATGAATAAGTAACTGAAAGTTTGGAAGTGTTGACCGGAAAATTGGGTGATATAAGTTGACCGAAAAATTGGGTAATATAAATTGACTAGAAATTAGAAGTGTTGATTGAAAAATTGGGTGATGTAAGTTGATCAAAAATTTGAAAGTGTTGACCAAAAAATGGGGTGATATAAGTTGACTGAAAATTCAGAAGTGTTGACCAAAAAATTGGGTGATATAAGTTGACCGAAAATTTAAAAGTGTTAATTGAAAAATTGGGTAATATAAGTTGACTGTAAATTTAAAGTGTTGGCCTAGAATAGTCATGAACTACAATCTAGTAACAGCCGCGAGCTATTACCGAATAGTAGCTAACCAAGGAAGGCATTTGGGACAAAATGACAGGTTGTGTCATTTTACCTGATTGGATCATTTTGCTAGGTTGGACAAAATGGCCGGTTGTGAAAAATTTGCCGTATTCCGGTCAATGGGTTGACCTGTTAAAGGTGCGCGGTCACTAATGGTGCGCGGAATTCATATGGTGCAAAAAAGTCAGTCAACGAATTGACTCACCAAAATGTCCAAAGAGAAAAATGGCCGGTCAACCAAGGAAGTAAGTGGTAAGCATGCGGGTCTTGCTGTGGTACAAAACTGCCGGTCAATGGATTTATTGGCAAAAGAGGCAATAGTGGCCAAGGAAGCAAATGGCAGGTGTGCGGGTTTTGCCATGGTGCAAAACTAACGGTCAATGGGTTGACCGACAAAAGAGGCAAAAGTAGCCAAGGAAGCAAATAGCAGGTGCGTGAGTTTCACCATGGTGCAAAACTGCTAGTCAATGGATTGATAGGCAAAAAAGGCAAAAGTGGCCAATGAGACAAATGAAGCACATGGAATTTACTGGTTTTGAAAATGCCCAAGGACATGGCTGTGCATAGTAACAACCAAGGACATGAGATGATATTGGAATTATCAGTTTGGCATTTAAATGTAAGGATTTTCGGAGTACTTTTACAAGTGTAATGCCAAAGGACAGAGTTGGTAAGTCTATCAAATCAGGGACTTTGAGTAGACAATCATCAGAATCAGTGTAAACCCATATCCTGCTCCCACCCGCTCCATTGACCTTTTGACAATGAAAGATTTAGAAAGAAAAGAAATACCAATTAGGTGACGTATTCTCACCTACTCGCACCTACCCATTGCTTATAAATACTAGAGATTTGGGGTTTAGGAAGACGCTAGAAATCTCAAAGAGGAAGAGAAGAAGGAAAGGAAGAATCCAGTTCAGGGTTAAGGAAGGGAGTTTATGGACCAAACAAATGTACTCTATATTTTTGGCTGTTACTAATTCTCGTCTAGCATCTGGTATTATTGTTCTAATGTTCTAATGCTCTTCTTCATGTTTGAATGAAATGCTTATCATGATCATTATTTCTCTTGGTTTAAGAAGAAATTTCATGTTCGGCACATAAGTTATGTTCTACATGTAGGATTTGCTACACGATCCACGCTTGTAATGTGTTAGAAGTCCTTCCATTTATTGAGTTCGATACTTCAGCAAGATTTGGTTACGCTTAAGCTATGGTGTATGGAAAAATTAACTTATATGCTTATGAAGATCAGTTTGCTTATATAAAGATATTATCCGTTTGCATGTTTTAAAGACTTCGGACGTTTGAAGCTCAAACAGTTTTGATGGCCGAGTAGATGCAGGCCTAAAATGTAGCCATTTCTGATGGTCGAGTAATTACAAACATTAAATGTAGCCGATTCTGGTATATGATGGCCGAGTAGCTGCCTGCCTTAAATGTAGTCATTTTTGAGATATGATGGTCGAATAATTGTAGACCTTAAATATAGCCATTTCTGAGATGTGATGGTCAAATAGTTATAAACTTTAAATGTAGCTGATGGCCGAATAGTTGCAAGCCTAAAATATAGCCATTTTTCAGCATTTGGTTTTGAAACTACATCTATATTGTCCCACATTTATGCTACAGTATGAAAAATGCTTTCCTTTCAGTACTTTAAATTTGTCCAAAGTTATAATTTATGCATGTTTCTCATTTAACTATACCTTACTAAGTTATTGCTCATTTCTTGCTGTTTTTCTCCCGTTAGATGACCAGGAATTTATGCCGAATGAGAAATAGTAAAACCGGATGGACTAGTTAGGTAGGAAGGTTGATCGAAATTCATGTAGCAATTTTTGGACTAACTATTGATGTTTTTTAAGAAAAAAATTTGGAGACATGATGTGTAGATAATTCTGTTATAAAATTTAGTGAAAATTAATATACTTTCGCTTGGCACTATGGTTTAAGTATTTTTGACTCATAGTGGCATTCCTATGGCTTCGGGCCTCGACTCAGGAGAAGACCGACCGAATCAAGGCGTTCTGTGGCCAGCCAAGTTGAGGCCGACTTGATAATCGGCCATTTGCAATCTTGTGTAAGAGATTCAAAATTTTAAGTGCACCCATTTATATCTTTTGTATATAGTTCATTATTTAATGTGTACGATCATTAATGAAAAGCTATTAGGAGAAGAATGGCCTGTTCCGTCACAATGACTGTATACAAAAAAAATTTAAAAATTAAATAAAAATTGCCTATCACTAAATATTAAAATTACATTACAAAATTCTAAATATCCTAAAACTATTATCCTAAGATGCATTTTTCCTGTTTGAACCTCTTGTAAGTTAAATCTAAGTCTACTATTTTAAAATGTTAGCAAAATAGAGTTAAGAATGAATCCAATAATCAGTAAAGTATATATAATTTCATACATAAATATATCGATGAGAAATACTAAGAATGATATTATAATCAAAATTCTAAAATATTGATGATATCAAATTTGGGTAAAACATGTAAAATTTATATACTAATAACCAAACATATATGCCCAAAACTATATAAATGAAAGATGATGCTAAAATCATATAAAAGTAAGAATCATATGAAAATTATATTTACATATAAAGGATTATTGATCAATAATAACCTCATCAATAAAAGATGAATATCAATGACACATCCCAAGACTTGTGTGACATATTATATTTTCAATCAAAAATCTGGTAAAGTTCCGACTGTAATACGGATATTGACAAAATACAAAACCTATAAATATCATTGACAGCATACATAATCCACAAAATCTACATAACATTGGATCCAAAAATGCCACATAACCACATGTGGCACCAATGTCATAACTCCGATACGACGTTGGTTCAGAGCAGATGTTTCTAGGTATCCAAACTAACCATAATAACCTGTGAAAAAATATATATATATATATATTAATACAATAAAAACTATACTACGGTTATATAATATCATCATATGCATACATCTATATATAATTTCCATCAAAAGATATAAGACTGCAAGACTAAATCCATAAGGTACTCTTCCACATTTTCAAGCCTAGCCGACTCAGATCCTCTATTCTACTTCATCGGGTGCAACTCATACTCATATTAAGAAAAAAAATAGTAAGAATGAACTAGAAACTCAGTAAGGTACATATATAAATCAGAAAACATGAAAATTTCTATATTTAAAAACATAATAATGCATATAAGATTGTAAATCATGATTCAGAAAAGAATGCTTCCATGATTCATTACAAAACTTCTTTAATTTATTTCCTTTGTCTTTTTTTAGTCATCAAATTATGCCGAAAACTTATTTCGTTTGAGGTCAGGAGTCAGTAGGTCTTACTGATAAAAAAGCGGTCGGTTGTAACATAGATTGTGCATGTTTCTATACAATTAAAATCCATATCCTCCTATTCAAGACCCAGAGGCAGGCCATTTACATACAATTCTTATAGATGGGGCCAATAGCCACAAGTGGCAATAAAATAGACAACGGCTTTCGACTATAATATACTAAGACGTGTCAAGAAATATCACCCGTTATAAAACACGATCAGGACAATCCTTGAGTTTTTAATGTAATATTTATAACTTGTTTAAGTATACTATCTGCTAAATGGTCCTCAATCCAAGTTCTTAGTTCTTTATTTATTCAAGGAACTCTACTCTTAAGCACAAAATTTTTCGTTCCAAAGAATGGTTCAATCAATTCGTCGTTTCAAATAATGGTTCAATCAATTCATCACTTAATTGTAAAATGTCCCTTCTTTATTTTTATCCATAAAGCTAATTTAGATTCATATTTTCATATTCATCATGAGTTTAAATTCTCATGCATTCATGGTTTCATGTATAATTTTCCTTGGAGTTTGGGAGATTTAAGAAATCTTTTTTTATATTACGCCAAATAGAATTATAAGGCTTTCGATCAATAATTGTTTCACAAACAGTTCATGACATGGTTTACGGAATATAAAAAATTAATATATTCATAATACATGTATAAATTATTATAAAACTTGAAACATGTAAGAAATTCTTACTACCATGTGCCAATCATAAACTTAGAGCTTCCGGATAATAAATATCTTCACATTTATATGCAACATAATTTTTAAAATATATACAAGTAACATACAAAACATACTTGTGGATAATTATCTCAATTCACGTTCGATAATCTTCCCGAAACACGTAAAATTAACATATACAAATATATGTACATAAATGCTAGATAATTGGAATACCCAAGTCCATGAAGTTAGGATTTTCAAGTTCTAAAACCAAATCATACACAAACTCTCAATTTCGTGGGTAAAAACGCCAGGGTATGGGTTATGATTTTTGGGTATACAAAACCGCATAAAATTAGTAAATCAGATACCCAATCGATAAATTAATATATTCAAAGTATGGGTATCCATATTCTATAGTCAATTTATGCATAAATCTCATTTTAATCGGTGAAATCATTCGGGGCATTGGGTTAGGGTTCCGTATCCAAAAACTAGTCAAAACTATGAATTTGGGTATGAAATTTTCACATATGCATGCTTAAGTTATGGGTTTCCATTATCTAAGGTCAAATCATGCATAAAACCCGAACTAACGGGTGTAACAGGTCGAGGCATCGGTTAGGATTTTTGGGTGCGAAAAACAGTCCAAATATCACAAATCAGACATGAAATTGATATATTTTTATGTTTAGGTTGTAGATAATACAAAATATAAATTTATTCGGGTATCAGAACGATGATACTAAAAAAAATAAAATAAAAGTATAAAAAAACAAAAGAGAATAATATGGGTGCACTTGCCTCGACCCGATTTATCACATTTCCAATTGGCTCAAGCTCAGAATCGGACACAGGAACCTCGGATTCCCCCTTCTCTCTCTTCTCCTCCTTCCTCTCCCTCTCTTTTTCCAGAAATAGCCCAAAAAATGGCCAAGGAAAAATTTTCGGCCGCTTAAGCCATGGGCTGTGCTCGAGTGCCAGCCCAATGCACAACAGGTGTTGCGCACTTGGATCTAATGCCCTCCTAGGCACTCGAGTGCCAGCTCGGCACGTAGCAGGCACACGCCGCTAGGATCTAGCACCTGGCGGGTGTTGGCCCACTAGCTCGGGCGCTTGACGGGCTCACTCTACCGATTTGACCCACGATCCCGAAATTTAATTTTTTTTTTCAACTGTATTAACCCCGATCTTAATCATATTAATTTAATTATTCGTAATTACAATGTTCAGGAACCAATACTTTACAGCTGGGTTTATTTTTTTATTCAAAATATAATAAGATCCAGTTCAGACCCCATTGCTAGTTAGGCGTGTGACGTACCGTATCACTTAACTAAAATCCGATAGAATTTTGACTGTAATACGGCAGCCAGACTAATACAACATGTACAATTTCCTAAAAACATACATACATATACATATATATATATATATATATCCACAATACAAAAATACAGGATTAAAAAACAACAATATATATGCAGCTCCAAACATCATGTTTTTGAACATCATGCCAGAACAGAGAAATGCTACTAATGCTTGAAATACTCATCACAAAACCTGCAGAAGTATTTTATAATCCACTATATTATAATCCAGTTGAAGCATATGACCACTATAATAATTTACAAAAGAATAAAATATATATATGCAATCCTTCTGATCTAAAAGAATCATTTTTTATGCCAAAAATACAAAAATTCAATCCCCCAAAATATAACATATAACATCCTAATCTCTAAAACTAAGCAATGATTCTTTACTCCTTCTCATTGGGTATGAACTCGTGCTGACCATCTAATGGGGTAATAAAATATCAAGGAGTGAGTCAATTACTTAGCATTATACACATATAACAAGGGACATATAAATTTCATATTCAAATCATAATAATACTTGTGAGAAGGAATAGAGATAAATGAGAGACCATAAAACATGAATAGAAAGAAATACTTTCATAATATCCTTCAAATTCCTTTAGCCCTTTTTCATGGTTCTTTAATCCATCCAATCATACTGAAAACTTATTTTGTTTAGAGATCAGGGCCAGTAGACCTTATCGACTAAATGAGCGGTCGATCGTAATTTGGATTGCATTTATTCCTACACAATCAAAAGCCATCTCCTCTTTTTCAGGATCCAGAGACGCACCATCTACATATAATTCTTTTAGACGGTGCCTTAGTCGCAAGCGGTCCATAGCAGACAATAATATTCCACTATAATATACTAAGGCATGTTAAAATATAATATCTAATAAGTATTTCTCGGTCCGGGTTCTTAATTTCTTATTTTCTTAAAAAATTCTGCTCTTAAGTTTATAAATCTTTTGTTCCCATTCTGCTGAAGAATGGTTCATAAATCCTTGACTTAATTGCAGAATATTCCTCGTTGATCCCTTTTCTATAAAGCTTAATCAGGTACATATTTTTATATCCTTGTGAGTTTAAATCATCACATGATCTTAATTACATGCATAAATTCCTTTGGAGTTTAAAAAATTTGAAAATTCTTATCACATTAAGCCAAATATCATAATTTTTAAAACATATAAAATTATCATATCCATAATACATGTAATTAAATGCTAATTAATCACGTTCATAAGTTAGGGTTTAATTTTCTAAGTCCACATTATACATAACTTTCTAAGCAAATTGGAGAAAATGTGCGGGGTGCAGGTTAGGGTTTTGCTAGAAACAAACCGTACAAAATATGAAAAATGGAACATCAAATCAATAAGTTTTCATGCCTAAGTCAATGATTTCAATTATCTAAAACCAAATTTTGTATAAAATTTAAAATAAATAGGTAAAAGTGGTTCGGGGGTTAGGGTTTTTGTGTACACACGTACCGCATAAAAATAACGAATCGGACAATAAATACTTGTGTTCAAGTCATGGGCATTACAAAATATATATTCGGATGAGTATCGAAATGAAAATACCAGAGAGAAATGGAACAATGAGTGCAACAGGAGAAAGAAAAATATATGTGTGCACTTGTCTCAATCCGATCTATCACTTTTCTAGCTAGCTCGTGATTGGAATCGGACTCAGGAACCTTGGATTCTTTCTTCTCTCTCTACCTCTTCATGCTCTCACTCTGTCTCTTCTATTGTGAAAAGCCGAAAAATGCCAGAATGAAACCCTTGCGGCCCTTTTATATCACAGGCAGGCGCGCAGTAAGCACGCCCCAATTTGGTTTTAGGACCCGCCTCGAGCGCTGGCCCACTGGTTCTAGCGCCCGGGGCACCGCCTCGGGCGCCCGGCGGCCTACCCCGCCGATTCATCCTGTGCTCCTGAAACCATGTTTTTTCACATAAATTAAATATAATCTTAATTGTATTAACTTAATTATCTTCTAATTATTATAATTTAAAATTTAGAACCTCACAGGGCGCGAACAAATCCAAATATCCAAAATAATGAAAGTCCATAAATTACAAAAAGGGTACAAAATATGGTAAAATTAACCCTAACCAATTTCCAAATTATATAATAAAAATATGGTCAAAACCCAAATAAACTCATAAGAAAATGTAATAAATAAATACCCAACAATCATGATATCATACTTGAACAACACTAATATATACTGTAATTTCACTATATCAACAAACTACAATAATCGAACATACGATAAACTCCAATATAAATCCAAAATTAAGCAAATACAAAATCGAATACAAAAGCCAAATACAAAGATACAATAACCAACACCTTTAGGTACCTTCCATTTAGATCCTACAATTTTTGAAGTACTCTAGTATGAAAGAGTTAGAAATATGGACAAAATTATGAGCCTAAAATTTAGCAAGTTTTAATATATATAGTAAAAATTATAAGTTTAATAAATTCATAATCAATGAGTAAAAACAATAAAATTTATACGAAATCTAATATATGCCAAACGTTTCGAATATTGAATGTTCAGATGCAAAATTCTAAATCTACCAAATATTCAAGTATGATTTCGAACACAATATTTGTAATATGAATATGAATATTAAATAATTTAAATATATAAAATCATCAAAAAGTCTGATATCAAAAATCTAAACACTTAAAGTAAAAAATCCAATTCAAATCTAGAAAAAGTTGAATAATGATCAGAGCCTCCAGTCTCAATAGTCAAATGTGTCAAATATCAAATTAGACATAAAATATCAAAAAGTCAAAATATACTAAAATCTAAGAATTAAAAACTAAAAGACTCTCTTTGAAGAAGAGTTATAAGTATTCCTAATAATTTTATGTCAAATTTTTACTATTTAAACCAATAGGCAAGTTGTTTACATGTTACTCAATATAAATAGGATCAAACACCCATTTCTTTTGCAGTATATATATGATTGGTATAATCATTAAGTCTGTCTAAATATATTAAAATGTCTGAATATATTATTCTATTTAATTTCTTACAATAGTTTGCAAATAAAAATATCAAATCAGAGGACTCAATGATAAATGTTTAAAATTTTTCTTCTCTATTAAAAAAATATAAAACTTTCACTCCAATGAAGTATAAGTATAAAATTTTTCATTACGTAAGAAAATATAAATATCAAAATAAATAACAAAATAAAATTCAATCCAAAGTACACATATAGACTATTACATATAAGGCCTAAATATGAGATTTTATAATTTTTTCTTCACAAATATTTCAATATATAAAGATAATATTTCAAATATTTACTTATTTTATATAAAATAAATAAATTCCTCAAATATTCAATAAAACTAAACAAAATCTCAGAACTTTTCATAAAAACTAAATACACACGTAGATACTCAAAGTATAGATATCAAAGGTGATATGCATGTATATTAAGATAAGAACTATAAATAAACTAAAAAGAATTTGAAGTAGATGAAAGATTGGATTTAAAAATATTTACCTTAATCTTTTGATTTAATAGATATTATTTCCAAAAGTTCTAAAATTCCCTTCCTTTTTTTTTCTTTCTTATCATCATCATCTTATTTTTGTCGTATTCTCTTTTTTTCTCTTTCTCCCATGGAACTAACCAAAATGGTAAATAGTGTAATTAAGCTCACTCCTATAATCCAATCTGCAAATAAGTGCCTGACAGTCATGCATTAGGCATTGCAGCAAAAGTTCATTTGCACATAAACGCTGTGTTAGGCATGTCTTAAACACCAACCAATCCATCAAAATTGCACATGAGTACTATAGAGGCATATATCTAGTGATATACAATTTGTCCAAAATGTACAATCATCTAAGTCAAGCCCTAGCTCTAAAAGACGCTAGGAAGCTGAAATGGACTATGGAGTCCCAAAGTACAACTTATTTCATCCCTTTTTCAAATTTTGAAATAAATATAATCAAAAATATATAATAAACGCAAAATATATCATATCTAAATAAATTAAACAATTAAAAGCATAGTAAATAAATACACTATGATTAGCAATGATCAAGACATGATTTGGTAACGAAGAAAAACAACGATAATTACAGTTATCAAGTAAACCATACATCTAGAAACAAAATCCATTAGAAATACAAAATATTCTATCAGAGGATACCGATCTTCATAGCTAAGTCCATAAGATCATCTTCAACATCTTTAAGTCTAGCCGACTAAAATCCTATGCTCTGCCCCGTCGGTGCAACTCATGCTCATCTGGAGGAAAAAAAATAGTAATGGTAAATTAAAAGCTCAGCAAAGTACATATATATCAAAGGACATGTAAAACTTCATATTCAAAAATATAATAATACATATAGGAAGAAATAGAGATGCATATGAGACTATAAATCATGACTCAGAAAGAATAATTTCATGATTCATTCCATATTTCTTTGGTTCGTTTCTTTTGTTATTTTCTTAATTATCAATCCATGTTGAAAACTTATTTCGTTGAGAGACCGAGGGCCAAAAGGCCTTACAGACAAATGAGAGGTTGGTCGTAACCTAAATTGTGTTCAATCCATACAATCAAATGCCAATGTCCTCCCATTCAAGACCCAGAGGGGAGCCAGCTATAGATATATCCTATAGACGGGGCCGATTAGCTGCAAGCGACACCATACTGGACAATGTCTTCCACTGCAGTATATTAAGACTTGTCAAAGAATATCATCCGCTACAATACACGGTTAGGATAGTCCTTGAGTTTTCACTATAATATCAATGGCTTGTCAAAATATACTATCTGTTGAACAATCCTCGGTCCAAGTTCTTAGTTTTCTTTTTCTTTTGGAATTCTGCTTTTAAGCATATAATTCTTCGTTTCCACTCTACTGGAGAATATTTTATAGGTTAATCAGTTCTTTATTCCGGAAAATGGTTTGTCAATTCATCACTTAATCGTAGAATATTCCTTCTTGTTTTTTTTTCATTAAACTTATTCAGATTCATATTTTCATGTTCCTCGTGAGCTTGATTCCTCACACATTCATAGTTCATGCGTAGTTTTGTTTAGAGCTTAAGAGGATTAATAATTCGTTTTCATTTTATACCAAATAGAATTATAAGGTTTCTGATTGATAAATTCTTTTACAACTGGTTCATGCATGGTTTTGGAGCATATTAAATTAACATATTCACAATATATGTATAAATTATGATTAATTCGGATAAAGCCCAAGAGATGGTGTGGGTCAGGGTTCCATGTCCGAAAATTGATCAAAACCACGGAATTGGGCATGAAATTTATATATGTGTACAAAAACAAAAAAAATAAGAATATGAGTGCACTTGCGTTAATCTTACACCCCGCAAATCGGAAGAAATGATAGTCTGAAATACCCAAACGACACGTTTCTCTCTCCTATCGTGCCTTTCTTTCTCTACCAAATTGCTTTCTCTCTCCTGCTGCACTGCCTTTGGTGCTGCTCAGCTTTGCGTATGCTGCCTCCAGTCATCGCCAACCACCGCGTACCGCCGATGCCACCAATGCCTTACTCGGTTGCCGACGACAATCCCGTGCACTGTCCCTCTCTCTCCTGCATGAGCCTGCCTCGGCCATGACTGCCGTTGCCTCGGCCACCTCGTATGGCCATCACCAGCCTTCCCGGTGTCATCTCCTTGCCGTCGGCGCAGTTGTCACTACTCTGCCGTCTCTCTCCTTTGCGCTGTTTTCTCTCTTTTTGTGGCCTTCGCTGCTCACAGTCGCCGACCACCCGCGCACGACTTCCCTCGTGTGCCAACGTCAACCAACTTCCAGCTGCCAATAACCACCCACACAACACTGCTCTCACTACATGTCGCCGTCATTCTCTCTCATCTGTGCAACCCTACACTGCGAGCACCGCATCGCTCCCTCATTTTCTCCTGATTTACTCGATTTCTCCCAAAATCTGTACATGCAATCTCGAAATCTACATCTACAAAGAGAATGAAAGGATTTACTTACCTCAATTTTACCCATCGTCTCCGACGACGACGGTGGCTCCTCTTTCAGCTCAAGACTTCTACTTCCTCTCATACCATATTACAAAATAGATGTTGAATCATAGAGAGGCTTCGTTGGGCTTCTATTTTCGGCACTGATTTGCTTCGTCGACGATGGCCGGAGGCCTCTCGTGCCACCTTCTTCACTGCAGAACCCTCCTCTCTCTCCTATTTCTCTCTCCCCAATCCCTCATTCTCTGTTTTTTTGTTGTCTTATATATTATTATTATTATTATATATTTTTCTCTTTTCACGTTTCTTTCATTCCAAAAATTAAATCACTATTGAAACAACAGTATGGGCACACTCCGATTGCCACTTTACAATTCTGATCATTCTTTAAAATTTCATTGTATTTAATTAATTTTTATTACACTCATATTACCCAAAAAATAATAAATAATTTTACTTAAATCGGATAAAAATTCAGGATATTACAGAATATATATACCGAATGTGTGCCCGACAAACATACATGTGTGTTTAGGATAGAATAATTGCATTTGATGCGCTCGTATACAGTACGAAATATACTTTAGCGTTTGATCCACGCTTAACTAGCGCACCTATGCGGATTTTTTATAAATAGATTTCTTTATTAATTTTAGGTTATTTTTGTTAGAATTATGAAAAAAGAAGGAGAAAGAAAAGAATAAATGAGAGAGAGAGAGAGAGAGAAAGAAAGAGGAATTAAAAGTAAAATTAAAGATCTCTTGATAAAAATCAAATAAAAGCTATTAATGAGGTTTTTGTTCAAAGTATCAACAACGTTATTTAATATAAATTCTCCTCTTTAAGTCAATACTTTATACCAAAACATGCCATCATCACCTATAAAAAGAATTAAAAAATAATCATATAGATATATATATAAAATAAAAAACAATTATTTATCATAAAGAAAATACTTAAAATATTTGTTACGATTTTGTAACAAAGTCTCTTAGGACCTACCAAAAAAAAAAAAAAACAAAGATTTTTGGGGATGTTTTTCACAAATTCATGATTTACTAAATAGTACATAGAGTAACTTGTAAAAATTTTAATTTGTTATAGAAAGCCGTTTACAATAAAATTATATACACACACACACACACACACACACACACACATATATATATATATATTTAGAAAGTTTGAAGTTTGTCTTAATAAATACCATAATCTTATTGAAGAATAAAAGATAAAAGTTATTCATCTATACTATTTTAAAAAAATTGCATAATGTAAGAGTTGAATTAATGTTTTTTTTTTTGAATTATTGGTGGCAAATTTGGGATCAAGGGCTCTATCTCCCAAATAAAAATAAGGATCCTACTTCTCTTCTGAGAGATGTAGTATCCTATTTTTTTAATGATATTATTGAATCAAAATTCAATAATAAAGATTTAAAAAATATATATATATATTTAAAATAATTATATTTTTAAATATAATAATAATAACTATTTAAAAATTTTATTTAATATTTAAAATTTATTTGTTAAATTTATTCAATGGCCAAATAAGACAAGTAGGACCTACTTTGTAACGCCCGATTTTTTATTTAATTAATTTGATATTATCAATTTATTTTGAATCTATTTTAAATATATTAAAAATAATTGTGTAATGTAAATTTAAAAAAAAATTAAAACAAAAAAGCAATTTTGACATCCGACGCATACTTGTGCCCACTTTAGCAGATTAGTTGCTCCCAAGGAGTGTTCTTAGATAGCTTAAGCGAAGTTTGGAAAGTTTGGTTAGCGGCCGGTGTGTGCCTGGGGTGGCACGTAAGTGTTAGTTGGAAAATTGTTCACATTTGAGGAGCGCTTAAGGTGGCGCTCGGGGGCGGCTAGGGTTAGATGTGACATTTTACTCATGCATGAGGTGGAACTCTTGTACCGGTTCATTTATATAAGGAAGACACGCATTATTTCAAATATTTTAATTGGGAAAGAAGATGAATGAGAGAGAAAGAGAAGGAAAGGAAAAGAAAGGGAGAAAAGAAGAGGGATTTTAAAATATTCTTTTCTCAAATATGTCAAATTAGATATTGAAGTCAAGTATACTTAAACCCCATCTTTAGTCTATTTCAATTTTCGTTTAATTTTGCTCATATTTTACGAATTTACTATATGTGCATGTTATTTTACTTGCCCACTTGGGTCATTTGTGCATGCATATTATTTTTATCAGATGTTTTAGAATTTTGGTCAATTTTATTATTATTTAAAAAGTTTTGCTTGTTTTGTAAAAATAGATAATTGTTTTAAAATATTATATTTATGTATAAGAATATTTTTAAAAAAAATTATAAAAACTCGCATATGAGTCTTGTATATGGTATCCATATATGTACTTCGGGTCGGGCTCTATCTTTGTGTATTCAATTCGTACTTTTTTGCATGGTAAATAGTTTTGTGCATGACTTTTTCAAAATGAAAGTTTTGTACTTTTCTCCTAAATAGAAAAAGAGCTCTAGTTTTTTCTCATAGAGACCCTCCCCGATTTTGATTTTATGAGAACCGCTGTAAGGAATTGAATTAAACTAATATAATCAGACGTTCTAATATATTTAGATAGATTTAAAAATTATACCTATTATCTACGGGTAGTAAAAAAAAATGGCGTTTCCCCTCATCAATGGGGGAGAATATATAGATTACCTGCCTACGAGTTTAAACAATAACTTATGGCCTAAGGCTATCGAGAGTACATATAACTCTATTACCGGCTTGATTAATCGGGATGTTTCAGCACTGACGGAGTCACAAATTACAAGGAGGAGCACCCGGACTACATAGCCTCCTCTGAAACTGCGAGATTATATCCGGGCTTGAGGATGTGGATTAGTTCACCTGATTTTCTTATTCTGATATTCTATTCAGATTTTTCCTTTTCCCCACTTAACTATACACGTGGGCAGTTTATTTGTTTTCAGTTTACTTTCTGTTTTGTTATTGTGATTTCTGTTGCTACTTATGCTGCTGTGGGTACCGCAGACGGAAGGATATTGCAGTTATTATTCACTCTGTCTCTCGTTCTTTCTCCTCTCTCGTCTCTTCTCTCCCTCCTTGTTTCCTCCTTCTTCCTCTACCTGCTTCTTCCTCTCTGTCAGATCTCTGCCTCCCTGAAGCTGGGAATTGTGGTGCGGTCGGCGAACGTATCAATTTGGTGCTCTCATTGAGACAAATGGCAGAGAGGATGGTGATGCGCTACATAGCTCTCGAAGACTCAATAGCCATGGTAGCACAGGAAGAAAAGGAACTCGCCATCACCGTGCATCAACACTCTGAATGCCTCACCTCACACTCAACCTCGACGGAACATATTCATCAAACCCTTAGTGAGTTCCAACAATCGTTCATGGATATTCGCCAATCCCTCCATCGTCTCGAACGAAATTCAAATTCTCCATCACTACCTCCCTTATTACCTACTCCCACGTCGATTGTAGTCACTCCCACCACTCAAACCATAACCCTACCTCTCCTTTCTTCTCCACAATTGGATTCATCTCCACTTCGCCCGATTAGGTTTCCCAAACTCGAGATTCCCTATTTCACAGGAGAAAATACGGTGGGATGGTTATTCCAGATCGAGCACTTCTTCCAATATCACCTCACACCCCCAGACCACAAACTCACCATTGCTGCTTTTTACATGACCGGGGCGGCCCTACAATGGTTCCAGTGAATGCATGCAACTCGCCAATTGACGACCTGGGAACCGTTCTCCAGAGATCTGGAGCTTCGATTCGGTCCTTCTTCCTACTTAAATCATGAAGCTCTCCTGTATAAACTCCGACAAACCTCCTTGGTGGCAGCTTACATGACTGAATTCGAAGCCATTTCCACTCGCACTACGGGGCTCTCGACAACCAATCTTTTGAATTGCTTCTTGTCCGGCTTGAGAGATGACATACGTCGAGAATTACTTCTGTTAAAGCCACAGACACTAACGGAGGCCATTGGCATGGCTAAGCTGATAGAGGAAAAAGTGGATATCAGTCGCCCATCTCATCATCGGTCACCAGTGACCAAGACACCGGCAGCATTTCTTGCTCTGCCTCTCAAACAGCTACCTCCCCCGAGCCCACCACACAGGTTGCCCATTAAGCGTCTCATAGCAACAGAGATGGCTGCTAGGCGTGAAAAGGGGCTTTGTTTCAATTGTGATGAACGGTTTACACCCAGCCATAGGTATAAACCCCCCATAGTTTTTGTGTATGCTAGTAGAAGAAGACCACTCTAGTATCACGGCTATTTCACTGTCAGAAGCTGAAATGGTAGAAGGCGATTCTGTAACAGAACACTCTCTCGAGGTCAAATCTCCTCCCCCTACTCCTGAACATACCCCGACTATCTCTCTGCACGCGTTGGAAGGCCACTTTGTTCCCTTCACTTTGAGGTTGCAAGGCTACATCTAGGGCCAACCCGTGGTTATCTTGGTGGATAGTGGTTCCACCCACAATTTCTTGCAAACACGAATGGCCAAGCATTTTGGGCTCCCAATTGAACCCTCTCATCACCTTAATGTTACAGTTGAAAACGGCGACTCACTGCACTGCAAGGGACTGTGTAACAATGTGGTGGTCACTCTGGGTAAGACAAAGTTTCGAGTGGCCTTATATTTGTTGCCCATCTATGGCGCTGATGTTGTTTTTGGAGTTCAATGGCTGGCTTCCATTGGACCCGTGCTCTTTGACTACAAGGCCCTATGGACGAGTTTTGATTATGAGGGCCACTCAATCACCCTGCACGGCTTGCCCAAGGCCACCATGTCCACCATGACACTCGGCCAGTTGCGGAGAGGAGAAATCACCAAGTCTGTTGCCACTTACTTTCAATTAACTGTGCTACAGGCACCTAAAAATGGTTAGGCAGACACCCCACTAAATGCTCCTCCTACATTTAACCTTTCCCCAAACCTTACTGTTGAGCAAACTGCCTCCCTACAATCCCTGCTCTCTTCCTATGCTTATGTTTTCTCCATTCCTTAAGGCCTACCACCCCACCGCAACACTGATCACCGAATTCCTCTTCAACCAAATTCTTCCCCAGTAAATGTGAAGCCCTATTGATACCCGCATTTTCAGAAATCAGAGATGGAAAAGATGATTCGCGACATGCTTAAGGAAGGAATCATTCAACCGAGTACCAGTCCCTTCCCTCCCCTGTTCTACTTGTCAAAAAAAAAAGATGGTAGCTTGAAGATTTTGTGTTGATTATCGAGCTCTAAACGCAATTACAGTAAGGGACAGATTCCCTCTTTCCACAGTGGATGAACTATTGGATGAACTCCATGGCGCCAAAGTATTTTCAAAGTTAGATTTGCGGGCAGGATACCACCAGATGCGCGTCAGCAAGGACGATATACACAAGACGGCATTCCGCACTCATGAGGGCCACTACAAATTTTTGGTAATGCCGTTTGGACTCTCCAATGCCCCTTCAACATTTCAAGCAGAGATGAATGAGATATTTTGTCCAGTCCTTCGAAAATTCGTCCTTGTGTTCTTTGACGACATATTGGTTTACAGCCCAACATGGGAGCAGCATCTACTCCATCTCAAGTCGACTCTCTAGATTTTAAGAGACCATGTATTCCATGCCAAATCTTCCAAATGCGAATTTGGGTGTTCCTCCATTTCTTACCTGGGACACGTAGTAAATGATCAAGGGGTCGCTGTGGATCCTACTAAAATAGAAGCAGTTCAAAACTGGCCAACACCCCTGAATGTCTGGCAGCTTCGAGGATTTTTGGGCTTAACCGGATACTATCGCCGATTTGTGGCTCGATATGCACAAATTGCCACCCCTCTCACCCAGCTTCTTAGAAAAACCGCCGCCTTCATATGGAACTCAGAAGCATAAAATGCCTTTCAGACTCTTAAAGCTGCCCTTACCTCCACCCCTGTTTTAGCACTACCTGATTTCACTAAGCCTTTCGCTATACATACTGATGCTTCAGGGGCAGGAGTGGGAGCAGTACTGATGCAGGCGGGACATCCAATCGCCTTCTAAAGCAAACAGTTGTCCACTAGATTGCAGAATTCATCCACTTATGTTTAGGAGCTTTGTGCTGTAGTAGAAGCTGTAAGAAAATGGAGACCCTACCTCCTGGGATCCAAGTTCACCATCCAAACAGACCACCAATCTCTCAAGGCTCTACTGGCACAGAGCATACACACCCCCGAGCAGTAATGTTGGATCACCAAGCTTTTGGGATATGATTTTGACATCGTTTATCGTCCCGGAAAAGAAAATGGTCCTGCTGATGCTCTGTCTTGGCTTCAAGAAGGATCCTGCCATGCTCTGCGAGTTGCAACCCATTCTGTTCTTGCTCTATTGGAAGCCCTACACAATTTTCATACACAACATCCTGCTTCTTCAGCATTAATCTCATCCATTCA
Source organism: Nepenthes gracilis (assembly GCA_033239525.1). NCBI lineage: Eukaryota > Viridiplantae > Streptophyta > Magnoliopsida > Caryophyllales > Nepenthaceae > Nepenthes > Nepenthes gracilis. Next base: position 2,966,284 of record BSYO01000019.1, on the reverse strand, counting down.
GAATCAGCCGGGTGATTATGATGGCTATTCTGTTAAGGACGGCCTCATTTTCTTTCATATGAAAATACTAGTGCCATCTGATCTCTCTCATGACACCACATTATGCAAGAATATCACAAAGACACCCACGGGAGGGCATGGGGATTCGGAGAACTTACACTCGAATTGCCAATATTTTTACCGGCCTCAAATGCGCGAGAGATATCCACGACTTTGTCCAACGTTGTCTTATATGCCAGCAGGTCAAATCCCTCACCACTGCCCCGCAGGGACTGCTCCAACCTCTTCCAATCCCAGGAAGAATTTTGGAATCAATTTCAATGGATTTCATCACCCATCTACCTCCTTTGAATGGGAAAACAGTGGTGCTGGTGATCATAGACCGCCTGTCCAAGTACTCTCATTTTGTACCGCTCCACACCCAATTCACGGCCCAGGAGCTGGCTGAAATTTTTGTTAAGAAGGTGGGTCGATTGCATGGATTTCCAGTGCAGCTGGTGACGGATCGAGATCCCCTCTTCATGAGCCATTTCTGGCGAGAACTCTTCAAGCTCCAAGGGACTAAATTTGCCACCAGCAGCTCCTAACACCCGCAGACGGATGGCCAAACGAAAGTGGTGAATTGGTGCCTTGAAGATTACTTGGTTGCTTTGTGGCAGACAATCCCTCCACCTGGGTTCGGTATCTCCCTTGGACTGAATGGAATTACAACACGTCGTGGGACTCTTCGATCCAAATGAGCCCGTTTGAAGCCGTGTATGGGCGATCTCCCCCATCCCTGTTGGACTACACGCAGGGCACCTCTGCTGTAGCCGCTGTGGACAAATTACTCACAGCAAGGACGAACCTCCTCACTGCCCTTAAGAAGAACTTACAGAGAGCCCAGCAACGAATGAAACAACAGGCAGATAGGCATCGCACATCGAAAGCTTTTGCCATCGGCGGTTGGGTCCTTGTTAAATTACAGCCATGCCGTCAAACCACTGTTGCAAATCGGCAATCAAACAAATTAGCCAAGAGGTATTATGGGCCTTTCCGTATTTTGAAATGCATTGGGCAGGTCGCATATCGTGTTCAGCTTCCAGAGGGCTCCAAGATACATAATGTCTTTCATATTTCCTTATTGAAGCACTTCAAGGGGGACTCTACAGAGCAACCAGCTAAATTCCCGGTGGAGGCTCAAGGTTCCCAGCCACTGCTATTTCAAGCAGAATTGTTAGGATTTAGGAGAATTCTCCTTCAAGGCAAATTCATTCCACAATTCCTTGTTCGTTGGCAAACTCAATCGGTTTCCGAGGCTACATGGGAAGCTGCTTCGGAATTTATACAGGACTTTCCTACCTTTAACTTTGAGGACAAGGTTATTTTTGATAGAAATGGTAATGTTACCGGCTTGATTAATCGGGACGTTTCAGCACCGACGGAGTCACAAATTACAATGAGGAGCACTCGGACTACACAGCCTCCTCTGAAACTGCGAGATTATATCCGGGTTTGAGGATGTGGATTAGTTCACCTGATTTTCTTATTCTGATATTATGTTCAGATTTTTCCTTTTCCCCACTTAACTATACACGTGGGCAGTTTATTTGTTTTCAGTTTACTTTCTGTTTTGTTATTGTGATTTCTGTTGCTACTTATGCTGTTGCGGGCACCGCAAACGGAAGGATATTGCAGTTATTATTCACTCTGTCTCTTATTCTTTCTCCTCTCTCGTCTCTTTTCTCCCTCCCTGTTTCCTCCTTCTTCCTCTACCTGCTTCTTTCTCTCTGTCAGATCTCTGCCTCCCTAAAGCTGGGAATTGTGGTGCGGTCGGCGAATGTATCAAACTCTTCCTCAAAGTCAATCTGTTGGTCTTTGGTTCTTCCATTTGAATATATTTTGAATTTTTGATATATTTTATCTGCATTTAATTTGGATATTTAAGACTTTATTTCATATTTACAGATTTCAACCACCATTTAAAATTGGATATTGGATTTAGTTGGTTTTGTATATTTAAAACATTTGGTCTTTACTTTTAGATTATATTTTCTAGTATGGGATTACATTTGGATATTCGTTGATCAAACATATGGAATACTATATTTTATTAATTTTCACTCTGATTATGGACGTACTTGTTTTTTATTTTTTTTAGTAATTACACTTGTTATATATATATATATATTTTTATTTATGCATTATTTTTTATTTTTTAACAAAACATTAAATAGCTTTTATATTTATTTTTAGAAATTTTATAAATATTAAAAATTAATTTTAATTTTAGTTATTTTTTAAAATTTGCCGTTGATTCTTCTCTCAAAAGTGAACTTATTTTAAGAGATACGTGACTCCAAACGAATTGACGGGAGCTCAATATCTTAAGAAGATAGAGGCGATTGTTCTCTCAATATCAATTATTTATTTTTAAATATATAATTATAATTTAATATTTGAAAATAACTTATTTTAATTAATTTTTATTTTTTAAAAAATTAATTAAATTATAATTATTTATTTAAAATTAATAATAAAAATATAAAAAAATAAATTTTATTGCTGTACTTTTTCCAGTCTATTTCAAATATGGTGAATTAGGTGATAGTATTAATTTTCTCGTAATGGTGTTTGCTTGAAACGTAAAAAGCAGAGACGGAGAGTGGTGGGCCCGTAGCTACAAGCTATGCAAGGCTGTAATTTTTTCGGCGTTGTAGGAGGAATAACTTAAAGTTGAACGCCAATCAAATTCAATCTGAATTAAATGTGAACTGAAAAATAATTCGTATTTAAATTGTCTGCCATAATTTAAATTTTTATTAAATTAAATTATTAATAAATGAGTTGGTTTAATCTATAGGTTAGTTCTAGTTTGATATAGGCAAGATTTGAATATAAATTTATAATTTATAAGTCAATATCTGATTATTTGGAATAATTTTTATTGTGATATATATATATATATATATATATATATATATATATATTTGTGTTATGCTGTATTTGTTTTATTTGATTTAAGTTATTAAATAACAATTAAATAAAAAAAAATGAAGTTTCAATCAAGATCGAACTATACCATCATTTTTCATTTGAGTTGGTTAATTTGGTTTATTTATAGCATTTGAAAAAAAAAATTGTCCACCCCCTGGAACAACCACACCATAAATAGCCCTTTCCACCACTGAAAAATTATTCTCATCCCCAACCACCACCACCTCTTGCTCGTCCTACATCACCCCCACCGACACCACCATCCCCACCACCAAACTAATATGGATTTAGCAACAGGAGAGATGAAATTGAGTCCGATAGAAGAAGAAGATGAACTATTCTCATTTGCCATGGCACTCGTAAGTGGATCGGTGCCAACAATGGTTCTAAAGGCCATTATTGAGCTCGATGTGCTCGAGATAATAAAGAGAGCCAGTCCGGGAGCATACCTATCGCTGGTGGAGATCACTGCCGAGCTGCCCACTAGCAACCCGAATGCCTCTGTGATGTTAGACCGTATGCTCCGCCTCCTGGCCAGCTACTCTATCATTACTTGCTCCATTCAGATGCTGCCGGATGGTAGCACCAAGCGGCTCTACGGGCTTACACCTGTTTGTAAGTTCTTGACAAAGAATGAAGACGGCGTCTCGTTGGCTGCTTTTTCCCTTATGATTCAGGACAGGGTTCAATTAGAGAGTTGGTAATTGTATATTAATACTTATCTCATTTACTCTCTCATATTTTGCTATTTTTTTATAAATTAAGATATTATAATATCCCTCAAATGTTTTCTATAATTTTTATTTTAATATTAATTTTATACTATCAAAAAATTCAGTTAGTAAATTTTGATTTGTGGAATAATATGGATATAATGTTAGATAACTCTATAAGAATATATAAATTGGTAATGATAATTAAAGTCTTTTTTTTATTTTTTAATCAGATCATCATAAAATTCTTTATATAGAATCCATTTGAATACTAAAAATTGATAATATGTTTTTAATATTGTTGAATTTTAAGATGAAGCCTATTTTCATTTAAGGCATTAATCGTTTGAATACTGAAATTCTCATGCCTATAAGATAAGCATTGTACAATTCATGAAAAAAAAAAAAAAGGCACAGATGCCATAGGATTAAAAATATTAAATAAGCAGGTCCTATAGACTAGAAGGCATGCCGGAAGTTGGATCATCCCCCTCTCTAACTAGCGACTATGGGCCTTGGATCCATGCCCTTTGATGACAGAGACAACAAAGCAAGTAACGAGATTCATCTCTTTCAAGAAAAATAAGTAGAGCGCCTACTAGCTTAAGATTCTCCAGCCTAATCAATCTAGAAGAGCAAGAAGAGACAAAAATAGAAGGGATATTCTGCTCAAAATCAAGCTCAAAACAACAAATTTCCTAGCAAACCTTCCACCACTATTAAAATCTCCACCCAAAATCCCCAACCCTAAAGATTTGAATCCACAGCCCACCAAAGGCCTTAACCTTTCTTCCTCCAAGCATCTTGGCACCAGTAATCAGGACAACCTACACTACAATAATTTTAACTTTTAATGATAAAATAATTTATTACTATTAATTATAAATTTATCACTAAAAGATTTAGTAACAAAATATTAATTTGTCACTAAATCTTTTGTAACAAATTTTTATTTTATCATTAAAATATTTCTTTAACAACAAAAAATAAACTGTCACACTATCATGTAACCATCTAGCTACAGCCTCACAAGCATCCCCAAGTCTACCCATAGGCCACACAGTCCCCTTGATTATCAACCACATGTCCTTGACACCACCCATCTTATTCCACCACAATCTCTGACAAATCCTCTTTCTCATATGGTCCCAACATCCTAAATGAAGCAGCTACAATGGAGTTTGGTTGCTTAGAGGACTATTCTCTAATTGGTGATGACATAGAAAGAATTATATAAGAAAAGTTGAATTATGACATGGGTGATATTTCCTACCCCTTATGGAAGACTGATTATGCGTATCATTTCCTAGAACTAATAAGAAGTAGCTACAAAAGGTTTTAGAAGTGAATTTAAAGAAATTAGATTGGCTCAGCAGCCATGACTAAATGGCGTTAGAGCTACTAAAGTCATTAGAGGACTGGGGTTGAATGGCTCTACCATTGTCGATGCTGAGTGCTTCTTTGGAGGATTTGTGTTCTTTAGCAAAACGAGTTGATCAGGGTTGAAGTTATTGAGAACATAGATTAAGCTATACACTGGCTTATACTAGATATTGGAATTAATCCTAATTGGATGGTGACAACCATTTATGCCAAACATAATCTATAACAGAGGCAGAAACTGTGGGGTGACATGGAAAAGTTGGGTAGAAACTACTCGCGATCATGGTGGAATGTGATTTCCATGATATCATCTCCTTCGATGAGAAATAGTGTAGAAAATCGACAAATCTTGGGAAATTCTTCCAATTCTGTACCCGGTTTAACGTTTGTGGCCTCATCAATTCGGGTCTTGAGGGGTCTAAGTACACTTGACGAAATATGTGTGAACCACTGGGCTTTGTTCACAACAGCCTTGATAGAGCAGTGGCCAACAAAAGGTGGAGATGTAAATTCTAGACGGCTATTGCCGCCAATCTCATCGGACTCACATTTGATCATAGGCTTATCTTCCTTGATATCAAGTGCTCCACCATCCCATAGAAGTCCTTAAGGCCTTTTAGATTCCATGTTATGTGGACTGGACACCCAATGTACAAGGAGACAATTGATAAGACTTGAGGAAATTCAAATGGTAACATAGAAGGTTAATAATTTAAAATCTTGATTATTAGATTGGAATAAATGCACTTTTGGTAACTTGTTCAAAAGTAAATTTATATTAGCCATGCATTTCAACAGTGTTAAACAAGTCCTGGCCAATGTTGACTCTACTTATCCAAGTGGGATCAAATCAAATCTTCTTTACCAATATATCGAGATCCTAGAAAGGAAGGATATGCTTTGGTATCAAAAATTGAGGCTAAATGGGCTCTCTCAGAGTGAGAGAAATATAAAATTCTTCTTTTCTACAATCATCAATAGAAGCAGCAGAAATAATATATCTATGTTAAAGAATGAAGATGGTAGTTCGGTCAATGACAATGATAAACTTAATAGGGCTATTATTTAGTATTTTCAAAAGATTTACCATGACCTTGCATCACTGAAGATAGATAATCTTCAGATTAAGTGGCCCACTAATATGGATTTTGATAGGAGGATTTTGGAAGTTACCTTCTCTATGGAGGAAGTTAAAAAAAGCCCCTTTTCTCCATGAAGTTTCTCATAGCTCTCGGGTCAAATGGGCTATATGCTTTCTTTTTCTAAAAAATAGATAGATTAAAGATGTCATATCACTTAAGAATATTTTTAAAATAACTAAATAATATCGTTAGAATACCCATGAGATGTGTAAAAGATTGGCAATATGGCTCATAAAATGTAATTATTGACTACAGGCAATTCATAAAAGAAGCTGTTCTTCAAGGTGGGATTCCATTCAACAAGGCACATGGAACGGCGCAGTTTGAGTACTATGGAGAGGATGCTAGGTTCAATAAGATCTTCAATAATAGCATGTCTAATCACTCAACCATTATAATGAAGAAAATCCTCGAGGCTTACAAAGGATTCGAGGGCCTATCCTCATTGGTAGACGTTGGTGGAGGGATTGGAGCTACCCTTAATTTGATCATCTCCAAGTATCCTACAATTAAGGGTATCAATTTCGACCTGCCCCATGTCATCAAAGATTCTCCGCCTTTTCCTGGTATTCTACAATTTTTTTTTTAGAAAGAGCAATACAAATTTTAACCTAACTAGAACATACGAATGTTGTTTCTAATTAACTATTCAATATTGTTGAGTTATAAAGTTGGATTCATTTTTATTTGAAATAGTGCCTATTTTGAAAAAAGGCATGAAACCTATCAAGTTAGTAGTCTGATTGTGCACGGTTTTGTCTTGAAAGATGTCTAGAAAGGAGAAAAAAATCTTCCTATTTATGTGCAGGAAGTTATCTCTTCACTTATTTAACATAAGACAATCCTCCTTGCAATATAACCACAATAAAGAGATGATCATGATATTATATTAGAGGCCTCAGTATGATTTTTCATATACCATGATTGTTGAGTTTTGAAATCGAGTCGATTGTTATTCAAGGTATTGTTAATTTTAGGAGAAGGTGTGCAACGCATTCAGTTGTGAACCTTGATTTGCACAAATTTGCCTTTAAAAAGGTATTTTGAAAGGATAATAAAAATCTTTATATTCATAAAAGAAAGATCATATTTTTCACTCATCTTATGTGAGATATTTTATCTATAACATAACTCTCAGAAAATAGATATTCATATTACCATATTGGAGGTACCAATATAAAATATCACATTCAGTGCAATTATTCAATTTGGATGTTGAGCCCATTTTTATTTAAAGTATTGCCCGTTTTAAAGGAAGGCGTGAGATATCTCCAATCGCTACCCTGTGTGTATATAATTTCATTGTTGACAAGATGCCCCAATAGTGGAGAAAGTCTTCCCATTTATAACCTAGAGTTCATCTATTTATTCAATCAACATGAGATAATTTATCCTATAATAGATATAAATTATGAGATTAATTATATTTTTTAAATGTGTAGGTATTCAACACATAGGAGGAGACATGTTCGTTAGTATTCCCAAAGGTGATGCCATACTCATGAAAGTGAGTTTAAATTTTCACAATATTTTCTCATTATTATTTGTAATATATTTGTTAATTTAGTGGCTATATAAAGAACAAAGGAGAAAAAATAATTGCCCATTTAGATATACTTCAGCTAAAATAGGAATCCACGAGATTTTTTTTATATGTTCATTACCACATTTAGTATCCATTACCACTTAAATTAGAACAATCAATATAAATTTAAGATGACATTGTTTTATCATTGAATTTTAGAGACAAATATTTCTATATAGACTTATTCGGGCTACCATCCTTTATCCCTACCTGTTGCACACCCGACTCTTGCTATTATATATTATTTTTTTATGTAAATTAAATAATATAATATTTATTTTTCGATAGTATATATTTTGTTTTAATTTTGTTTTATTTGACCAACCAAACATACTAATTGCTAAACATAAAATTCGGTAGTGTATATGCCATGATTGGAGTGACGAACACTGCATGAAATTATTGAGGAATTGCTACGCATCTCTTCCCCACCATGGTAAGGTCATAGTGTGCGAGTTCATCCTTCCAACCGTAGTTGAAACCACCACTGCTGCCAAGGAAGTCTTTCATTTTGACCTGATCATGTTGGCTCAGACTACCAGGGGTAAGGAGCGGTCGGAGAACGAGTTCAAGGGCTTGGCCAAAGGAGTAGGATTTCAAGGTTTCAAAGTAGTTTGTTCTGCTTATAATATGAAAGTCATGAAATTTTTGAAGAATAATTAAATTTCAGTAAATTAATTCTATAATATGTCTAAATTTCCAAGGATGGAATAAGAAAGAAAGCAAATTTATTTTGTTCGCTGGATGGTTGGTTTAATTAGTTCGGTAAGTTTCATATGTAAGTCATTAATAATTTAAAATAATATTAAAAAAATTCTCTGTTATGAGTTTACTATCGATTGTAGATAACTACTTATTTTTTACCTCATGTATTTTTTTGCATCATTAAATTTTTAGATACTGATATTGTATCTATATTGATCTATCTTGTCTTATTCTATTATCTTTTATTGTACTATTATTATATCCCATATATCACTTTATTGTGATTATTAATTCTTATTTTTACATTTCTAACTCTATAAAAGATGTATATATATATATATATATATATATATAAACAAAAAATATTTATAGTTATATTTATATATATTTTTAAGAAATTCTTATATTTGCAGAAGCTCGACCTCTTGAAGCAAAATCTTACCTAATTTTTGAACCATAAACGAGACAGTGGCAAAGTTCAAAATAGCATGATGATTTAGATGGGGGGACACTATTCCGTGGAGCAGGATTTTTGTCTAATTTATGATTTTTTTTTTTGTTTTACAAAATTTGAATAATAAAAAAAATATGAAAGGGGTAAAAATCTTACTCCACATAGCAAGATCGCCCGCCTCTATGAAGATTATCCGTTAGACTTTTTTGCAAATTTCTTGACTTTTAGTAAAGTTTTTTAATAAATAATTTAAATAATATTATTTATATATTTATTTATATCAAAATTATTAAAATATAGACATAAATATTAATTTTTTTTCTCCCACTGGTATTTCTTTTCACATTATTTTTGACATTTTTAATAAAATAGATATATAAATAAATATATAAAATATTATTTTTTTGTCACTTATATAATCATTTCTTTCTTTATTGTGTAGCATATAATGTTATTTTCTTGTAAGAAATAATTATAACAATTCTCTTTTAATAATCTCGTGAAGGGCTTTTATTTTGTTTTCAAAATTATATTCAAAAATTATTTTATCAACAAGTTTATGAAAAAATCGTATTTCAATATATTTGAGAAAGTTGTAAATTAGTTTACAACTTGTTATTATTATTGTTTTTTTAAAATGATTTAAATGCGTCGGACCAACAAAACAAAACGACAATGTGAAGTGGTCTCCAGCTAATTGCCAGTTGGCTGATGGGAGCTGTCGAAAATGAAAGGAGAAACAGTTAATAAAAATTAAACTGATTAAAAATATTAGTATTTTTTATTTTTATAATTTGAAGTGTTAAATTTATATTATTTCAAATAATATGGTTCTAAATATATTAAAACAATAAAAGTATGTTCTATTTTCTTATATTTTTTTTTGTAAGTAAAAAAAACAAGATATCAAATAAATAAATAAATAAATTCATATTCTGCGGGACAAGTTAAATATCCGCGTTTTCAAAGGCTTACTGGAAATTCCACCCCATTTCCTCTCATTATATATATATATATATATATATATATATATAACTTTAATATTATTGAAGGAAAACTTTAATATTAAAAATATTCTAAAAAATAAAATTAATTAATTAATCGGACATCAGTCTGTCTCAAACACAGTTATTGATTATTTTATATTTTATTTATTAGCTTTAAAACATATTTTATTTATTTATTTATTTATAATCAAATAGATGGCGTATATTATTATTTCACATATTTTTAAAAATTAAATAAATCTTACAAATAAAAAATAAATTATAAAAAAACTTATAAATGCGCGTCAGACTAGTATCTTTATATGGATATTTGCTTGCCGTCTCAATAAAAGAAAACGTATCTACAGCGAATATCCACTGAGACAATCAAAGTATGTGTAGTACATAGCAATGATGGCAGCAAGCTGGACCATGTGAAATGTCTGACACAAAATCAAAAAAAAAAAAAAAAGGCTCCTGGTTTTCAGATAAATAATTAAGTGAATTATTTTTTTTATTTTTGCGATATTTGATATATATATCAATTTTTTTATTTATTAATATTTAATATATAAATAAATTAATAAAATTATTATTTTTTGTCCAGAGTAGTATTAATAGACCAATATAATAAATAATATCAATAATTAGATGGTACACCAACTAATAATACATATCTACACAGTTAAATATATAAATAAATAAAATATTATACTGTTAAAAATGCTAGTGGGGCAAGTAATGGTTTTTCTAACACTATCTTTTAAATAATATGCTAATATAAAATCTAAAATATAAAATAAAAAAATAAAAGGCTATTTATAAAAAAATACCAAAAAAACAAAAGATAAAAAGCAAAACAGAAAGGAAGGTACATAATATATTCACCTGTTTTTCTTCTCTTTCAGTAAATAAAAATTTATTTTTGATATCAAAGGATATTTTTTATTTATTATAAAATATTTTATTTATTTATTTATTTATATAAATAAATTTATATTAAAATAGATAAATAAATAAAATATTTGGGCTTTCAAAAGATTTTTCAAATATATATACAAATAAGGCAAAATATGGTGGGGTTACACTAAGCAATACTGGAAGGGTATCACGCGGCTTGCTTTTTCTCTCGTCAAGGAAGGTAGATTTTGCATTAATTTCAAAATTGACAAGACCAAACATAAAGAAAAAAATAAAAAATAATAACAATAATAAATCATTATGTAAGTTGAATTGACGAAAGGGAGGGATAAGAGTTTACAGACAATCTTAAGAAAAACCGTAGGTTCTTCCTCTTGCTTCTAGAGAGGAGAATAAACACGATGAGTTTGGAATCCTCTCTTCTATCTTCTCTGGCTCAAAAATTAGGTGAGCTTTTGGCAGATGAGGCCAAACTTTTATGGGGTGTGGAAGGCCAAGTTCAGAGCATGCGAAGGGAGCTAACATGGATTGGGAACTATCTAAGGGATGTTGATGAAGGACAGGAGGAGAGCAGCCATATACTTCGTACTCGAATAAAAGAGATAAGGAATATCACTTTTAAAGCAGAAGATGTGATAGATTCATTTATTTTTTTAGAAGACAGGAGGAGAAGAAAAAGCTTTCTAAAGAGGTATGTTTTTTCCTTCCCCAACTATCTCGTGCAGAGACATCAAATAGCATATGAGATTAAAGCCATCAACACAATGATACAAGAAAATAAGAAGACGTTCGAAACATATCACGTTAGCAGGAGGAATGAACAAATTCGGGGGAGGCGGCCACAAGGCAATCCCCACAACATCGATGAGTATGCTGTTGGCCTGGAGGACGATGTCAACAGGTTAGTTAAAAAGCTGACCACAGAGCATGAAAAAAACGTTTTGTGCATTGTAGGGATGGGTGGCTCTGGAAAGACCACTCTTGCCAAAAAAATTTACAATCATGAAACTATTAAACAACACTTTCAATGTAAAGTATGGGTTTGCATATCACAAGAATGGAGTGTTGATCACATTCTAGTTCAGATCTTGAGGCAAGCCACCGGTCAGGAGAACACATCAGGTGGAAAAAGAAGTATCGAAGGGTTGGTGGAGGAGGCACATAAACTTTTGGGAGAAAATCTTTATTTGATAGTGCTTGATGACGTCTGGAAAAAGGAAGCTTTGAAAGATTTACTCCCAATATTTCCAATTAGAAGGAAAGAAAGTAAGATTATTATTACTACTCGTTTTTCTGAAATTGTTAAAATTCCAGGGTTGTTTTATTCTTTCCATGAGCCGCGACGGCTTAATGATGTTGAATCTTGGGATTTACTGACCAAGATAGCCTTGAATCAGCAGCAAGGAGATGATTTTAAGAGGTTGGGCGAGGAAATGTTGAAAAAATGTGCTGGGCTACCACTTGCTATTATTGCTTTGGGAGGAATCCTTTATGGAAAGCACAGTATTGAGGAATGGGAAATGATTAGCAAAGATATAAGTGCAAAAGTGATGGAAGGTAATGGTACACAAGACTACGGTATTGTAAAAGACGTTTTAGCCTTAAGCTATAATGAGCTACCTTACGATTTAAAACCATGCTTTCTCTACTTTGCTCTCTTTCCTGAAGACTCTATGATTGACGTTAAAGAGTTGATGAGAATGTGGATATCAGAAGGTTTTATAACAAATGTACAATGTCGCGGACAAGAGACATTAGAAGATATAGCAATACAGTTTTTGGATGAGTTGATCCAACGTTATGTCATTCAAGTTGAGAGAAGAAATTATAAAGGGAAAGTGAATAGAGTTCGACTTCATGATTTGATACGAGAACTTTGCATTGAAAAGGCAAAAGAACGAAATTTTCTCGAGATATTTCCTCTTCAATCTTCTGCTGCACAGGCACAAATTCAAGGTGGGACAACAACACAAGCACGTCGAATTAGCTTACATTCTTCTTCAAGGTATTTTTTAAATTTATATCATATAAAAATTGCAAGATTTTGGATTTGGTATGGTAAAAATAACAATTTGTACTTCATTCATGAAATACTTTGTTGTTATTCTACAGCACATTCGCTATTCACTTTAGACATTAATAATTATAATATAGAAAGTGACCCTTAAAATATTTATAAGGAAATATAAATGTTTAGCATTTCTCATTTTTAAAATTGGGTTAGAATATCGGATAGAGGAGAGAAAAATCATTCAGTTTGTTTTTTAACATTTTTTATCATACTTTTATTACTTATAACTCTCTAAAACTATAGGTTTTATAGTCCCCTTTTTCTTAGAGTTTTGTTCACTAGTGTTACTATAAAATTATTTTTCTTAATAATATTCTTTCATTTATAACAAAAATAGTGCCAATTCCTAAACAATATATAGAGCCAATTTTAATTTTTTTAATTTTTATTAAATCTAAATAGGTGCTACATATAATGAGTGGGGTCATAGTTTGGTTATAGGTGGGTGAAATAAGTAGTATTACTCTAAAAATATCGTTTTGTAAAGAGAAATGTTATTTGTCCCCCAACACCCCATCTGCAACTCTTCTATCTATATGTAAAACCCATTAATATATATATATATATATATTAAATAAAACAAATTGCACATATAGAAAGAGAATTGTGAATGAGTTATAAGTGGGTAGAATACGTAATAATGTTTATCCGTAAAATATTTTTAAGCTTTCTCTTCCCAAGAGTGTCCCTTATTAATCTAAATATCCTAATGACAAAAGTTTAATTATATTTTTGTATTATTAAGTTTCTTCTACTAACCAAAATTTTTGACTTGTGCAGCCACACATGCATTCCGTCTCAAGATCAAAACTCAAATGTTCGATCACTATTTGTCTTTCAATTAAGACAAAAACGAAGGTTCAACTTGGCCGATGTGCATAGGAACTTTCGATTACTTAAAGTCTTAAAGATTATGACTCCACGCTACTCCATAAAAGAACTTGTCTTGCCTATTGAAATGGGAAATCTAATTCACTTGACGTACCTTGGAATAGAAGGCCCATGGTCTGTAATACTTCCCGAATCAATTGTGAATTTAAAGAGCTTAGTCACACTAGACTGTCGCAAATGTTTCTTATCATTCAAGGAATGGCACAAAATTTGGTGGAAGATGCATCGGGTTCGACACATTCTTTTAAAAAATTCAGAGGTCCCCCATGGGATATTGAAGTTTTCTGCCTATAGGAGCTTGCAAACATTGTTGGGTGTACGGGGAGGCGATTGGATGTTAGAAGAAATGTCAACATTGAGCCCAACTGTCAAAAGGTTAGAGATCAATCGCATATGCAGCAATGAACAACAGGAAGCCGTATTTCAATGCCCAAGTTTCAAAGCAGGCTATCTCCACACTTTAAAGTTACAATGGAGTAGTTCTCTTGTGCTACAGAATAAAGAATTATCATTCATTTGCCACGGCCTACGTAAATTAGAGCTGGAAGGACCAATAGGGGAAGAAGATTCTTTTCCATCAAATCTATTTCCGCCTAGCCTTGAGAAACTTAAACTATTCAAGTCTCTGTTGAAGTCAATTAACACCATGGCAACTCTAGGAAAACTTCCCAACTTAAGGGATCTTTACTTAGGTAGCCACTCATTTGAGGGGACAAATTGGATTTGTAGTCGTGGAGAGTTCCTACAGCTTGAGCAGCTTATAATCTACGAGTGCCCAAATTTAAATGAGTGGAGAGTGGAAAAAGGGGCAATTCCTCGTCTTAACACCTTACATGTAGTTGGTTGTCCAAGACTGATTAGGCTTCCTGAATTAGGGAATGATGTTGTTGTCCATCACTTAAACCTTCCTGAAATTAGGGAATGATGTTGTTGTCCATCACTTAAACCTAAGTATTTATTAAATTAATTGTGGATGTATGCATATGTTTGCGTGTGATCTCAAGGGATTGTAAGACTTGTGGGTTCAATAATTTTTTATTTTGTTTGTACGTCGAGTTACTCCATTCCCATATAAATACGAGATTTGTAGATTTAATATTTTATATGATTTATAATAGCTCTAAAGTGTGTTGTTGGTTAAGATTATCGTGTTTAAGTTTTGGTGTATGGCATCTTCTGTAATCTAGTAATAATCTCTGTAATTTTATAATAGTTCTTACATGTGTTGTTTTTAAGTTTTTCGTGTTTATATTCTAGTAAATATAATTATTCAGACATAGTTATAATTTTAAATAATTTTATTCTATTAAAATCTATTTTCTAAATATTTTAATTTGAATATGGTTATAATTTTAAACAATTTTGTTCTATTAAAATTTATTTTCTAAATATTTTAATTTGAAGCTTACTATTTCGATTATTTTTTAATTTTATTTCATCTTTTATTTTCTCTTTTAATATTTATTTTAAAAAATTGATTTTATTTATTTTAATTAAAAATGCATATATTGGATATTCCTTAACAATGTTCAACAATCAATTAACAACACGTTATTTAATAAATGTGTAATTAATTAATATTATCATATATAATTATGCCACAACAAGACAATGAAAATTGTAAATATTTTGAGGACCATAAGAGCTTTCATGGCTGGAAAATAATACGTGTAGCTTATTTATCTTTTTTGTCAATTTTTTCATTTGTATATTGTGAGTACCATAAGAATCTTATGAGAATATTAAATTATTTTTTATTTTACTTAATCACCTTGACTTTTATCTCTAATAATCAGTCTCAATAATTGATGGATTGGCTATTATTTTGAAGTAGTAATTAAAATACTAAATTTTTAAAAATAATTGTCATTATACAACAACTACTCCAAAATGAATAAATAAATAATCGTGTATATATAATAGATCTTATCCGCTTATAAAAAATATTAAATAATAACTTAAATATTATTATAAGGATCTTGATATTTTATTTTTTAAATCAAATGACAATAATATATTTTTATATGAGCAAAAAGTATTTATAAAAATAAAAATTTATGAAATTATTCAATAAATCATATGAAATAATGACAAAAAAAGAAAAAATAGAATTAATTTATTCAATTCTTATATAGATTAAATTAATAAAAACTAATCGTATATTCCCCATTTATGGATTTAAAATAATGCTCCTCGGTCTAAAATTTCTATAAATAATAATATAAGTATATTTGATATATATTTTTATTCATAATTGCTACAAAATTTTCCATATTTTTTGTTTTCTATGAAAGTAAAATTATATTTTCTATTTTCTTATATTTATTGTAAGTAAGTAAAAAACAAAAGATACAATTTTTTTTTTAAAGGACTTATTCTATTGGACAAGTTATAGTTAAAGATCCGTGTCTTCAATTGGCATCCAAGACTTACTAGAAATTCCACCCTATTTCCCCTCAATATATATATAGCAAAGCAGTTATTCATACTTATTAAAAGATAATATAACATTATCATATTAGTTTACTATGATTACTTATTTTTAAAAAATAATTATATTTTTTTATCCAACACATTTTTAAGAAATCGTCCTAAGCGGTTATTCATATGTATTAAAAATAAATTAATATTATCATATTAGTTTATTATGATTACTTATTTTTAAAAAATAATTATATTTCTTCATACAACACATTTTTAAAAAACACTTCCTAAGTAATAATCTTCTATATATATAAATTGTTGAGAATTCAAATGAAATATATATATTTATAAAAAATACCAAAAAAACAGATGATAAAAATAAAATAGAAAGGGAGGTATGTAATGTCTTCACGTGCCTTTCTTATCTTTCACTAACGAAAAATTATTCCGAATATTAAAGGATATTTTTTAGTTATTATAAAAAATTTTATCTATTTATTTATATAAAATAAATTTATATTAAAATAGACAAATAAATAATTTATTTCAGCTTTTAAAAGATTTTTCCAATGCATATATAAATAAAGAAAAATATGGTGGGTTTATACAAAGCAATAATGTATGCATAAGTATATTTGATATATCAGATATTATATTATTTATCCATAATTACTACATAATTTTCTATATTTTTCATTTTCTATAAAAGTGAAATTATATTTTCTATTTTCTTATTAATGGGTACCAACGCCCAATGCCCATTAGCAGAACCCATTTTCCAGTGGTCGGACCCTAACACCACAGAGATTCTGTGGGCCCAAGCAGCCCAATAAATCTAGGCGCAAGGACTGGCCCAAAATGGCATAATGGATTTAAAATCCACTTGGGCCCATGGACCAAAGGAGGGCTACAAACGTTACCATGCCTACAAAAGCAGCATGCCAGGAAACTTGGTGGCCAAACCTGCCAAACTGTCAAAAGAATGATGGCCTGCAACAAACGCCCAATCACCCTTAACAGGACATTACCGGAGATCATCAGTGTGCACACAACATCCTTGACGTGGAAGGCTGGATTGGTGGAGTTAGTAGCCAGCTTCTTGCGCACGCCTGCGCTACCCTCAAAGAATAACTCGATCATTATAAATATATTAACTGTGCACCTAGTAAAGGATCTCCAATATTCACTTTGCTCTAGCTACCATAGAAAGAAAGAAAGAAAGAGAAAGAAAAGGTCTTGAGTATGCTTTGTAATCTCATTGTAATTTGTAACAGCATAGTAGAGCTCATTTACGGACTAAAGTCCCGTGGTTTTTCTTTTCCATTTACGGGAAGGTTTTTCACGTAAAATCTCATATATCATTACTTTCTCCTCCTCTCTCCTACATCTAAGATTACACCCACTTGTCAGAAAGGACAACTAGACTGTTCTTTATGTTGCACGAGTTCCGTCTGAGGTGCATCCGAAGCTCCGAGCAGACGTTTGGATCTTCACCCATACGTGGCCGGAATCCAATGGCGCAACATTTACGCCGTCTGTGGGAAGTGACTAAAAGTTAGCTTTTCACGTTTTTTACAGAACATCCAAAAACCTTCGAACAGCCTTTTTTCAGAAGTTCAGCATGGTGAACACCACGGCACAAGCAACTGCACTGGTCAGGGAAGTAGCCTTGTGTGACAATGGCCGTTCTCCCTCTGTCAAGATGGAGGACGATCTTGACCCGATTGTACGGGCTTTAGCCACTAGAATCAATGACATGTCCAAAGCCTTCCTGACCCTTTGCTCTAAAATGGATGAACGGATGAAAGGAGCGCCTTCCAAGGCCTCCCAGACAGCGACGTCCCCAAGTAGGGGCAAAAGGAAGGAGCACGCAAGTAAGCAAACCAGCCAACATGATATCCCGAGGACCCAAGTTGCCTTGACCAGCAAAGTCCCTCGGAGACTTGAAGACCGCTTAGGTCCTCGAGTTCAGGAGAAAAGCTCTGAGAGGCGTAATCCATTTTCCATCCGTAGCAATTAGAAACGTGTTGTTGAGGAGGTAGCTCTGCGGAACAATGCCCCTCCTAGGGTTAGGGGAGTCTCCGAGCGGCAGGCAGTCCAAGAGTCTTATGAGTTGAGAAATTACCTCAACAAAAAGGAGGAAGCTCCAGCCCACATGGAGGAGAGACTGGAGAAGGTTTGGAACCGCGTCTTTGGCGAGAACAACGGAGGGGCAGATAATGTGCTCCAATCTCCATTCGTTGAGAAAATCGGAATGAGAACGCTCTGCCAAAAGTTCAAGATGCCAAATCTTGACATCTACGACGGAAGTGCTGACCCGATGCATCATCTAAACCACTTCTGCAAGCATTTGAGTCTCCAAGGACTAGACGAGATGACCATGTGTCAGTATTTCCCACTGACATTGAAAGGGGATGCGAGAGTGTGGTTCTATGGGTTGCCAGTGGACTCCATTCGCACCTTCAGCGATCTGACAGCGGTTTTTCTCTCCCAATTCGCCTCCAGTAGGAGAGCGGAGAAGCAACTCCGACATCTCACCCGAGTGAAGCAGGGTGCTAGGGAAAGTTTGAGGGGATTCCTGGCCAAATTCATAGCGGAGGCCAGGCGAATCCCAAAATTGACCGATGGGGTGAAATTGAACACGTTGTGCTCCACAGCAAGACATTGAAAATTGTAAATATCTTTAGTGTAAATATTTTTTAATCGATTAAAATGATATGTCCAATATTAAGATTTAATATTTACAACATATAAATATAATATTAAGACTTTTTAATATATGTATAGAATTTAATATATTAGCTTATAAAAATTATACAGTTTAAATAACAGTTATCACTGGCAAATACGCCGAGTCATTATAGTATCCACATATTTATATGTTGCATCCTGGGTCCGCGGTCGCCGTACGGATTAGAGAGCCTTCGGATTCCCTTGCACGTGGCGGCGTCTGGAGAAGGATCCGGTCTCCGTGTCTATGAACCTGGACCTGCACAACACAAACAATAAGCAAGAGGTTAGAGGCCGACGGGGGGTTTTGGTCCCCCGTCGACACTCCGACGCTCAAGTCAGATATCTTCCGGAAATAAACGGAGAAATGCATGCGTAAGATGCGAGAATGAGGGGAGTGCGAGATGGATGTGATTAGAGGTGTGAGCTCCATGGATGCGCCCGGCAGGGGGCGGCTTACTTGTGAGCCCGCGGAGGGCGGCTTAGGTGGAGTCCCTCTTGGGGGTGCGCCCGCGGAGGGCGGCTTCGAGATACGCCCGCGGAGGGGCGGCTTAGAGAGGTGTCCCTACTTCCGGGGTAGACGGCGTGCCCGTGGGCCTCGCTGGTATTTGGACACTCCAAAGTAGCATGGGGATGTTGAGCCTTGTCCGCCCGAGCGGTCCCGGCGGACTGCCAGTGCCGGACTTGCCCATTTGGCCCGAGGTAGCTGAGTGGGACACGTGCGGTTAAGAGCCGCGGGATATTTTCTCGGGGGAGCTGTGTGTCCGGGCGGTCGAGCCCTGAAGTGAACGCCCTGTATTCTGCCGGCTGGGGTTTTTCTTCTTCGTGCTGATGGGCATTCGTTGGTGAAGCAGATAAGCATCTGGGAACCCTAAGCTCCCACAGCGAAGGGCTGAGCGTTCCGGTTCGTCCGGATCTGAAGGACGGCGACCAAGCGCCATGGCTGGAGCAAGGATCTGCTCCACATTTTGCTGAGAGCCTTGCGTTCCCTATTAAGGAACGCTGTTGGACTTCGCCACCGTGAGGAGCTCTGGGCGTGATTTGGGGACAGATCGGTTGCCGTTTTGGGGAGCTTCATGCTCTGTTCTTGATGAAAACAGGAGAGGAAGAAGGACCGCCCACTGTTGGGGATGTGGTTTCGCCCGATTTGTGGGACTAGTCGTTGGGCGCCATTGGCCAGGGAGCCCTAGGCTCCACTCCGACCCAGTCCGTGGAAGAATCGTAGGACCACCGTGGTCGGGAGAATGCCGTGTCTGTTTCGATGGCCACGGGAGGCGAGAGGGAGAGGCCACCACCAATAGAAGTGTTCGGCGCCCTATTTGGACGGAAATAAGGGCGAGAGAAAATGGGAGGCCACCGACAGAGGGCTTCGTGCCTGTTTGACTCATGGGTAGCGGAGAGGAGCAGGGGTTACCCCTGCGGCCCGAGCCTTTGTGCTCGATTTGGTGAATCGTGACGCACTTGTTGGTCACCGACGCGACCCTCTTGGGACGAGGAGTCGTTCCACTGTGTTTGCGACGAAGGAGCCGCCTTCTCCAAAGCCTCCTCCGAGTTTCGTTCTTCTTCTTTTATGGTGGTGAGGGCACACGCAGAGAGAGAGAGAGAGAGAGAGGCGGAGGCAGGAAAAGTGGTTCTTCCCCCTTTCCCCTTTCCCCTTTTTTGCTCTGTTTTCCTGTGCAGGGACTGTCCCTTTTTATAGAGAAGAGGATTGGTATTTTTCCCCTAAAAACTCTCGCCAATGGTGAAAATGTTTCCCGCCTTTGCCGTGGGCCTTCCTCCGGGCCGTGTTTTATGGGCCCGTATGTTGGGTCCCAACATAGCCCCCTATGCCAAAGGGTTCGAGGTCCTCGACCGTTTGGTATGAAGTCGTTGCCATTCTTGGGATGTTAACCTCTTCCTGTTATCGTTGTCTGTGTCCTGGCTTTGGCTTAGAGCGTTTGCCTTCAGGGATCCTTCTAACTTTTCGGATCGCATGGCTTTGCACGAAGTCCTTAAGGCTCGATCTTTTGGAATACTCGGACGGAGTCGAGTTTTTATAGTACGACCTGTGGGGTCGCTCGGGAAGGACCGAGTTTTGAGTTTTTGACCTCTGGGGCCCGACCGCTGGGGTCGCTCGGGTTGGCGCCTAAGTTTTATTGTGACATCAAGGGCCCGGCCTCTGGGGCCGCTCGGTCGCAGCCGAGTTTTTGTTATGACCTCAAGGACCCGGCCTCTGGGGCCGCTCGGTCGCAGCCGAGTTTTTGTTATGACCTCAAGGGCTTGGCCTCTGGGGCCGGTCGGTCACAAACAGCTTTTGTTATGACCTCAAGGGCCCGGCCTCTAGGGCGATTCGGTCGCAGCCGAATTTTGTTATGACCTCAAGGGCCCGGCCTCTGGGGCCGCCTCATCATGGCCGAGTTTTTGTTATGACCTCAAGGGCCCTCCTGGGCAAATCTCGTCGTGGCAGTTTTGTTTGTTGAATGTTGTGAGTTGGGTTTGCTTCCTCGCTTGCTCGGCCGCGCCGGTCGTGGCAGAAGTGGTTGAGGAGAGAGCACGTGAAGGCTGTGAGTTGTTGGCTGCTTCTCTTTGCTCTCCCGGCCGTGCCGGAGCCGTGGTAGGAAGTGGTAATGGCAGTACTCCACTGGTTGCATACTTTTGGGCTCTTTGGCGCCCTGGGGTCACCTTAGGAACTCCTGGCAGGGCGGAGGAATGAGACATCTCCGTGATGAAATGCGGAGGCTGAGAGCCCCCAGTGTCGACAGAATAATGGAATGAGGCGTCTTCGTGCTGTGGGACAAAGTCTACGCCCCGATGCTGAAAAGAGGAGGGCTGACGACCTCCTGGCAGGATGGAGGGATGAGACATCTTCGTGATGAAGTGTGGAGGCTGAAAGCCCCCGGTGTCGACAGGATGATGGAATGAGGCGTCTCTGTGCTGTGGGACGAAGTCTACGCCTCGATGCTGAAAAGCGGAGGGCTGACGACCTCCTGGAGGGATGAGACGTCTTCGTGATGAAGTGCGGAGGCTGAAATCCCCCGGTGTCGACAGGATGATGGAATGAGGCATCTCTGTGCTGTGGGACGAAGTTTACACCTCGATGCTGAAAAGAGGAGGGCTGACGACCTCCTGGAGGGATGAGACGTCCTCGTGATGAAGTGCAGAAGCTGAAAGCCCCCGGTGTCGACAGGATGATGGAATGAGGCGTCTCTGTGCTGTGGGACGAAGTCTACGCCTCGATGCTGAAAAGAGGAGGGCTGACGATCTCCTGGAGGGATGAGACGTCCTCGTGATGAAGTGCGGAAGCTGAAAGCCCCGGTGTCGGCAGGGATGATGGAATGAGGCGTCTCTGTCTTTGTGGGACGAAGTCTACGCCTCGATGCTGAAAAGAGGAGGGCTGACGACCTCCTGGAGGGATGAGACGTCTTCGTGATGAAGTGCGGAGGCTGAAAGCCCCCGGTGTCGACAGGATGATGGAATGAGGCGTCTCTGTGCTGTGGGACGAAGTCTACGCCTCGATGCTGAAAAGAGGAGGGCTGACGACCTCCTGGAGGGATGAGATGTCCTCGTGATGAAGTGCGGAAGCTGAAAGCCCCCGGTGTCGACAGGATGATGGAATGAGGCGTCTCTGTGCTGTGGGACGAAGTCTACGCCTCGATCTTTGAAAAGAGGAGGTGACGACCTCCTGGAGGGATGAGACGTCCTCGTGATGAAGTGCGAAAGGCGAAAGCCCCAGTGTCGATGGATGATGGAATGAGGCGTCTGTCTTTGTGGGGCGAAGTCTACGCCTCGATCTTTGAAAGAGGAGGGCTGACGACCTCCTGAGGGATGAGACGTCCTCGTGATGAAGTACGGAAGCTGAAAGCTCCCAGGCATGGCCTAATCGATGAGAGGTCGTTGTGACCGATGACTCCGCTCCAGCCGAGGAAACGATCTGCATTCCGGATGTTGTTATCCTCTGCCCATCCGGGGTTTAAGGAACGAAGCCCCCGGGCATAGCTATCCAATGTGGGATCGGCAGTGTAGGAGGCCATAGCGCTGTCGGGAACCTGAGTGCTGCCCGTCTTTATATGTGAGATCGAGTATTGAAGGGAGACGCCAGGCTTTTTGCTGCGTTTTCCACAGACGGCGCCAATGTTGCGTCTTGGGTCCGCGATCGCCGTACGGATTAGAGAGCCTTCGGATTCCCTTGCACGTGGCAGCGTCGGGAGAAGGATCCGGTCTCCGTGTCTATGAACCTGGACCTACACAACACAAACAATAAGCAAGAGGTTAGAGGCCGACAAGGGGTTTTGGTCCCCCGTCGACACTCCGACGCTCAAGTCAGATATCTTCCGGTAATAAACGGAGAAATGCATGCGTAAGATGCGAGAATGAGGGGAGTGCGAGAGGGATGTGATTAGAGGCGTGAGCTCCATGGATGCGCTCGGCAGGGGGCGGCTTACTTGTGCGCCCGCGGAGGACGGCTTAGGTGGAGTCCCTCTTGAGGGTGCGCCCGCGGAGAGCGGCTTCGAGATACGCCCGCGGAGGGGCGGCTTAGCGAGGTGACTCTACTTTCGGGGTAGACGGCGTGCCCGTGGGCCTCGCTGGTATTTGGACACTCCAAAGTAGCATGGGGATGTTGGGCCACGTCGACCGAGCGGTCCGGTGGGTCACCGGTGCGGACTTGCCCATTTGGCCCGAGGTAGCCGAGTGGGACACGTGCGGTTAGCTGGATATTTTTTCTCGGAGCTCAGTGTCCCGTGGTCGAGCCCAGTGAACGCCTACAGCGCCGTGAGTGGGGTTTTTCTTCTTCGTCCTGATGGGCATTCGTTGGTGAAGCAGATAAGCATCTGGGAACCCTAAGCTCCCACGGCGAAGGGCTGAGCGTTACGGTTCGTCCAGATCTGGAGGACGGCGACCAGGCGCCATGGTTTGAGGAGCGATCTCTCCACATTCTCGAGAGCCTTTGCGTTCCCTATTAAGGAACGCTGTTGGACTTCGCCACCGTGAGGAGCTCTGGCGTGATTTGGGGGAGATCTGGATTCTGGCTTTTGGGAGCCGCATGCTCTGTTCTTGATAAAAACAGGAGGAAGAAGGACCGCCACTTTGGGGGACGCGGTTTCGCCTGATTTGTGGGACTAGTCGTTGGGTGCCATTGACGGGGAGCTCTAGGCTCCACCTGACGTTGGTCTGTGGAAGAATCGTAGGACGCTGTGGCTGGGAGAATGCCGTGTCCTGTTTTGATGGCCACGGGAGCAAAGGGAGAGACGGCCACCACCAATAGAAGTGTTCGGCGCCCTATTTGGACGAAAATAAGGGTAGAGAAAATGGGAGGCCACTGAAAGAGGGCTTCGTGCCCTGTTTGACTCATGGGTAGCGGAGAGGAGCAGGGTTACCCCTGCGGCCGAGCTTTGTGCTCGATTTGGTGAATCGTGACGGGCACTGTTGGTCGCCGACGACCCTCTTGACAGGGAAGCAGAGTCGTTCCCTGGTGTTTGGCGAGCGAAGGGGAGCTGCCTTCTCCAAAGCCTCCTCCGAGTTTCGTTCTTCTTCTTTCATGGTGGTGAGGGCACACGCAGAGAGAGAGAGAGAGAGGCGGAGGCAGGAAAAGTGGTTCTTCTCCCTTTCCCCTTTTTTGCTCTATTTTCCTGTGCAGGGACTGTCCCTTTTTATAGAGAAGAGGATGGGTATTTTCCCCCCAAAAACTCCCGCCAATGGTGAAAATATTTTCCGCCTTTGCCCCGGGCCTTCCTCCGGGCCGTGTTTTATGGGCCCGTATGTTGGGTCCCAACATTATATATACCAGACTTGTTCAAATTAGCATGATTTGTGAATTAGTGTCTTACACAGAAAAAGTTACATTTACAGTTGGTTTTTTTTTTTAGAGAAAATAGGAAAAGAACGGGGTGCAATGTTAAATTTTAATTTTTTATGCAATTGTTTACTAGATAAAATATTTTTTACCAGTCGCATAATATTAATTTTTTTAAAATTTTGGATTTGATTTTATAATATAAAATATACTCAAATAAAACTCTACTATATTATCAGGACGATTGAAACAATTTAATTTATATTTATAGGGGATACTGTCTTTTGGAAAATGATGGCATAATGCACCTTAAAATCCATGACGTATTATGGATTAGAGAAATATAAATTTTAATTTAAATATTTTTTAAAAAAATTATATTTCAAAATTATTTTATGTACAAGTTTGTGAAAAAATTCTTTTTAAATGTATTTGAGAAACTTGTAAATTAATTTAAAACTTGCCATTATTATTGCTTTTTTTTTTAATAATTAAAATGCGTCGGACCAACAAAACCAATAATGCAGATAATGTGAAGTGGTGTCCAGCTAATTGCCAGTTGGCTGATGGGAGCGGTCGAAAGAGAAAGGAGAAACAGTTAGTAAAAATTAAACTTATTAATTTTTATATTTTGATAATTTGAAGTGTTAAATTTATATTATTTCAAAGAATTTGGTTCTAAATATATATATATATATTAAAACAGTAAAAGTATATTTTCTATTTTCTTTTATTTTTTTGTAAGTAAAAAAAAAGATATCAAAAAAATAAATAAATAAGACATATTGTGTGGGACAAGTTAAATATCCGCGTATTCATATTTATAAATACGAAAAATATAAATGAGCATCAAACTAATATTATAAAAATAAATTATAAAAATACTTATAAATGAGCGTCAGACTAACATTTTTATATGGATATTTGGTTGTCATCTCAATAAAAGTAAACGTATACAGAGCGAATACTGAATGAGAGAATCGAAATATGAGGAATGATGGCAGCAAGCTGGACCACGTGAAATATCTGACACACAATCGAAAAATTAAAAGAAAGAAAAAACTGCGGCTCTTAGTTTTTCAGATAAATGTTTAAGTGAATTATTTTGTTTATTTTGTGGTATTTGGTATATATATATATATATATCAAATTTTCTTTATTTATTATTATTTAATATATAAAAAAATTAATAAAATTATTTTTTGTCCTAAGTAATAATAATAGACTAATATAATAAATAATATCATGTTATAGATATATATATATATATATATATATAATAACTGGACGGTGCATTAACTAATAATGTATGTCTACGGGGCTAAATATATAAATAAATAAATAAACGAAGCAATAATGGAAGGGCATATCACGCGGCTTGCTTTTTCTCTTTGAAAAATCAATAACAATAAAAAATCGAAAAGATCAGACATAAAAAAAAAAAAAACCATAATAACGATAATGAATCTTTATTTAAGTTGAATTGACGAAAGGGAGGGATAAGAGTTTGAAAACAATCCTAAGAAAAACCCTTGGTTCTTCCTCTTGCTACTTGAGAGGATAATAAACACGATGAGTTTGGAATCCTCTCTTCTCTCTTCTCTGGCTCAAAAATTAGGTGAGCTTTTGGCAGATGAGGCCAAGCTTTTATGGGGTGTGGAAGGCCAAGTTCAGAGCATGCGAAGGGGGCCAAGTTCAGAGCATGCGAAGGGAGCTAACATGGATTGGGAACTATCTAAGGGATGTTGACGAAAGACAGGAGGAGAGCAGCCATATTCTTCGTGCTCGAATAAAAGAGATGAGGAATATCACTTTTAAAGCAGAAGATGTGATAGATTTATTTATTTTTTTACAAGACAGGAGGAGAAGAAAAAGCTTTCTAAAGAGGTATGTTTTTTCCTTCCCCAACTATCTCGTGCAGAGACATCAAATAGCATCTGAGATTAAAGCCATCAACACAATGATACAAGAAAATAAGAAGACGTTCGAAACATATCACGTTAGCGGGAGGAATGAACAAATTCAAAGGAGGCTGCCACAAGGCAATCCCCTCAACAATGATGACTTTGTTGTTGGCTTGGAGGAGGATGTTGGAAGGTTAGTTAGAGAACTAACCACAGAACATGAAAAAAACGTTTTGTGCATTGCAGGGATGGGTGGCTCTGGAAAGACCACTCTTGCCAAAAAACTTTACAATCATGAAACTATTAAACAACACTTTCAATGTAAAGTATGGGTTTGCATATCACAAGAATGGAGTGTTGATCACATTCTAGTTCAGATCTTGAGACAAGCCACCGGTCAGTAGAACACATCAGGTGAAAAAAGGAGTACCGAAGGGTTGGTGGAGGAGGTATATAAACATTTGGGAGAAAATCTTTATTTGATAGTGCTTGACGACGTATGAGAAAAGAAAGCTTTGGAAAAATTACTCCCAGCATTTCCAAATGAAAGTAAAGGAAGCAAGATTATTATTACCACTCGTTTTACTGAAATTGTTAAAATTCCAGGGTTGTTTTATTGTTTCCATGAGCCGCGACGGCTTAATGATGTTGAATCTTGGGATTTACTAACCAAGATAGCCTTGAATCGGCGGCAACGAGATGATTTTAAGAGGTTGGGCGAGGAAATGTTGAAAAAATGTGCTGGGCTACCACTTGCTGTTATTGCTTTGGGAGGAATCCTTTATGGAAAGCCCAGTATTGAGGAATGGGAAATGATTAGCAAAGATGTAAGTGCAAAAGTGATGGAAGGTAGTGGTACACAAGACTATGGCATTGTAAAATACGTTTTAGCCTTAAGCTATAATGAGCTACCTTACAATTTAAAACCATGCTTTCTTTACTTTGCTCTCTTTCCGGAAGACTATGTGATTTACGTTAAAGTGTTGATGAGAATGTGGATATCAGAAGGTTTTATAACAGAGGAACAACGTTGTGGAGAAGAGACATTAGAAGATGTAGCAAGGCAATTTTTGGATGAGTTGATCCAACGTTGTGTTGTTCAAGTTGCGAGTAGAAATTCTGAAGGGAAAGTGATAAATGTTCGAATTCATGATTTGATACGAGAACTTTGTATTAAGAAGGCAAAGGAACGAGATTTTCTCCAAATATTTCATCCTCAATCTTCTAATGCACAGACACAAGTTGAAGATGGAATAATAGCACAATCACGCCGAATTAGTATATATTCTTCTTCAAGGTATGATTTAAATTTATATTATGTAAAAATTGCAAGATTTTTTATTTGGTACGGTAAAAATGACATTTTGTACTTCATCCATAAATTACTTTACTATTATACAACATATTTGTTGTTTACTATTAGTAATTATTACGTAGAAAGTGACTTGTAAAATAATTATAAATTGGTATAGATGTTTAATATTTATCATTTATAAAATTGGGATAGAGTATCGGATAGAGAAGTGGAAAATCATTCGGCTTATTTATTGATAGTTGTATATCTCACTTTTGCTATTTGTAACTCTCTGAAACTATAGATTTTATAATTCCCCTTTTTTAGAGTTTTGTTTACTAATGTTTGCATAAAATTATCTTTCTTAATATTATTCTTCCATGCATGACAGAAACAGTGCCAATCCTTAAACAATATGTAGAGCCAATTTAAATTTTTTTTATTTTTTATTGAATCTAAATAGGTGCTGCATATGATGAGTGGGATTGTAATATGGTTATAGGTGGGTAAAATAAGTAGTATTACTCTAAAAATATAAAATCGTTAAAAGAAACGTTATTTGTCCTCCTACACCCAATCCATAGCTCTTCTATCTATGTGTAAGACATATTGAGATTTAAAATATATATTTATATATATATATATATATATAATAAATAAAATGGATTTTACATATAGAGAGAAAATTGTAAATAATTATGAGTGGGTGGAATATGTAAAAAAGCTTATCCCTAAAATATTTTTTCATTATTAAGTTTTTTCTTCTAACCAAAATTTTTGACATGTGCAGCAACATATGCATTCCGTATCAAGCTCAAAACTCACATCTTCGATCATTATTTGTCTTTCAATTGGGAAGACGAGGAGGATGTTTCTACATCAACTTGGCCAATGTGCATAAGAACTTCCCATTACTCAAAGTCTTGGATATTTCGATTCCACATGACTTCACGGATGAATTTGTCTTACCGGTTGAAATAGGAAATCTAATTCACTTGACGTACATTAGAATACTATACCGAGCGTCCATAAAGCTTCCCGAATCAATTGCAAATTTAAGAAATTTATTCACATTAGACTGCTATCATAGTACTGTGGTGGTTCCCAATGGTTTTTTTAAGTTGTTCCGGCTTCAACATATTCTTTCAAGCGATATGGTGGTCCCCAATGAATGTTCTTTCAGCACCTTAAAGGACTTGCAAACATTGAATGGTGTAACAGGAGGCGAATGGATGTTAAAAGGAATGTCAACATTGAGCCCAACTGTCAAAAGGTTATATATCTGCAGAATGACAACAAATGAACAACTGGAGGCCATATTTCAATGTCCAAGTTTCAAATTAGGCCGCCTTCACTCTTTGAGTTTAAATTGGGATTTTGATGCTAAGCTGTTGAATATAGGATCATTATTTCTTTACCGTGGCCTGCATGAATTGAATCTGTCTGGAAAAATAGAGGAAGAAGAGTCTTCTCCATCCAATCTGCTTCCGTCTGACCTAGAGAAATTATCTTTGTACAGATCTGAGTTGAAATCAAATAAGACCATGTCAGCTCTGGGAAAACTCCCCAACTTAAGGCATCTTTATTTAGATTTTTTTTCATACGTGGGCAAAGAATGGACTTGCAGTATTGGAGAGTTTCCACAGCTTGAGCATCTTGAAATCAAAAGCCTCCTTGGTTTAGAGGAGTGGAGAATCGAAAAAGGGGCGATGCCTCGTCTTAGCTTTCTACGAGTTTCTTATTGTAGAAGTCTGACTAGGCTTCCAAAATTAGGGAATAATGTTGTTGTTGTTGTTGTCCGCGATTAAACCTTCTCTGATTTTTGAAAAGTGAGTGTTAACTAAATTAATTATGGATGTATACATATGTGTGTGTTTGTGTGTGGTCTTAAGGAATTGTAAGACTTGCGAATTCTACAAATTATGAATTTGTTTGTATTTTGAGTTGCGTCATTTCCATATTCATACGTTATTTGTAAATTTAATATTCTATGTGATTTATAATATCTCTCATGTGTGGTATTGTTAAATCATTGTGTTTTTATTTTGCTGAATGACTACTCCAGTAATCTTGTAATAATCTCCATAATTTTATAGTAGCCTTGATTTAGAATGATGGAATAAAAAGAATTCAAAATTGCTTCTAACCATATTTAATTTAAGAGTTGGGGGTACTTAAAATACAAAGAACTTGCTAATAAAGTGTAATCACGGATTTTAAAACTATATTATTTGGTAAATTTATCAAATTTTTCAAAAATAGTTTTCCTTGAATTAAATTAATTTTGCATCTTAATTTGTCAACTGACCATTCAATCAAAACTAATTTAATAGCTAATTAATTCAAACTGTTAAATTATTACTGTGGTAGGATTTATGAGGAGATGGCTTCAGGAGAATCTCCCAAATCTTTCTCTTTTGTTGGAATTCTGATCTTCCTGCTGCAAATTTGGGTAGACTTTTTCTTTCTTTCTATTTTCTCATATATACTGATATTCGATTTGTTATCTCGATTATCAGTTTTTTTGCAATGATGCAATTGGGTTTATTTGTGCATATGAGGAATATTCATGATTCTTAAATTTGCTTTCTGTTTAAAAAATATTTGATCAATTTTATTCAATGTGAAAAATTTTATCCACTCCAATGTTAAAAGCTTCTGAAATCTTCCGGTTTTTCTTACTTTTAGAAGTCTAATGTTTCTTAGAATCAATATTACCGGGTTAAAATGGGTCAACTTGAATGATTTCCTGCATGCTGTTCAAAAAATTTATGTGTTCTTCTCTCCAACTCCATATGTTCCTTTTTTATCTGTGACTTAAGACTGACATTACTCGACCAGAGTCTTAAAATTCAATTCTATCCGGTGCAAATCATGGAGATGATCTAAGGCCTCATCGTTTAATGATATTGTTAAATATCCGTATCTTCGACTGCATCCAAGACTTACTAGAGATTCCACCCTATTTCCCCTCAATATATATATATACATATTAAAAAATAATATAATATTATTAATATGTATTGAAAAATAATATAATATTATTATATTAGTTTACTATGATTATTTATTTTTTAAAAAATAATTATATTTCTCCATCCGACACATTTTTGAAAAATTGTCCAAAGTAATATTAGATCATATATATATATTGTTAGGTCCAATTCGTAGGAGGCTCAAAAGCAGCGAAGTCCAATCTAAAGAATGCCAGCCCAGGCGAGCAGCGAGGCCCAAGTTTTCGAATGGCCTATATGGCAGCCTAGAAATAACGGCCAATCAGCACTCTTTACACTCCATTAATGCGACTGCAGACGATAAATACCAGCCGAGAGAAAACTAGCCAATGAAGAGGGAATTAATGCTGTTAATTTGTAGGAGGGATCATCATGGCATTGTGCTGCATGCAACCGTGATCGTCTGACCTTTATATATGAATATTTGTTTATTTTTATATGAATATTTGTCTGTCGTCTCAGTAAAAGAAAACGTATCCATTGAGAGAATTGAAATATGTGTAGCACAGGGCAATGATGGCAGCAAGCTGGACCACGTGGAACGTCTGACACACAATCAAAAGAAAAAAAAAAACTAAGGCTCTTAGTTTTTCAGATAAATGATTAAGTGAATTATTTTTTTTAATTTTACGGTATTTGGTATATGTATATATCAAACTATTTATTTATTAATATTTAATATATAAAAAAATAAATAAAATTATTTTTTTGTCCTAAGTAGTAATAATAGACCAATATAATAAATAAATAAATAAATATATATATATATATATAACTTGATGGCATACTAACCAATAATGTATGTTTATACAGTTAAGTATATAAATAAATAAAATAATATACCGTTAATTGGGCAAGTAATGGTATTTTTAACCCCATCTTTTAAATAATATGCTAATATATAAAACAAATAGAGTAAAAGTCTATTGATAAACAAAAACCTCAAAAAAACAAAGGATAAAAGCAAAATGGAAAGAAAGGTACATAATATATTCACCTGTCCTTCTTCTCTTTCTCTTTCTCTTTCAGTAACAAAAATTTATTCTTGATGTCAAAGGATATTTTTTATTTATTATAAAATATTTTATTTATGTAAATAAATTTATATTAAAATAGATAAATAAATGATATATTTCTGACTTTCGAAAGATTTTTCAAATGTATATATAAATAAGGCAAAGAAATAATTGAAGGGCATCACATGGCTTGCTTTTTCTCTCGTCCACGAATTCGAAGGAAGGTAGATTTTACATTAATTACAAAATTGACAGGACCAGACATGAAGAAAAATAAAAAATAATAACAATAATAAATATTTCTTTAAATTGAATTGACAAAAGTGAGGGATAAGGGTTTACAAACAATCTTGAGAAAAATCGTAGGTTCTTCCTCTTGCTTCTTGAAAGAATAAACACGATGAGTTTGAAATCCTCTCTTCTCTTTCTGGTGGCTCAAACGTTTGGTGAGCTTTTGGTTGATGAGGCCAAACTTTTAAAGGGTGTGGAAGGCCAAGTTCAAAGCATGCAAAGGAGCTAAGATGGATGGGGAGCTATCTAAGGGATGTTGATGAAGGACAGGAGGAGAGCAACCAAACACTTTGCACTCGAATAAAAGAAATTAGGAATATCACCTTTAAAGCAGAAAATGTGATAGATTCATTTATTTTGTTAGAAGACACGAGGACAAGAAAAAGCTTTCTAACTATCTCGTGTAGAGACATCAAATATCATATGACATTAAAGCCACCAACACAAGGATATAAGAAAGTAAAAAGATGTTCGAAACTTATCACGTTAGCAAGAGGAATGAAAATTTGAAGGAGGCGGCCAAAGGCAATCCCACAACATTGATGAGTATGTTGTTGGCTTGAAGGACAATGTCGAAAGGTTAGTTGAGGAACTGACCACAAAAAAATCAAGAAAAAGTTTTGTGTATTGTAGGGATCGTGGCTCTGGAAAGACAACTCTAGCAAAAGAACTTTACAATCATAAAACTATCGAACAACACTTTAAGCGCCCATGGGTTTCCATATCACAAGAATGGAGCATTGATCACATTCTAGTTCAGATCTTGAGGCAAGTCACCGTTCAGGAGAAAAAATCGAATGAAACCAGGAGTTTTGAGGACTGGAGTTTTGAGGAGTTGGTGGCGGAGGTACATAAACATTTGGAAAAAAATCTTTATTTGATAGTGCTTGATGACGTCTAGAAAAAGGAAGCTTTGAAAGATTTACTCCCAGCATTTTCATTTAAAAATGAAGGAAACAGAATTATTACTACCATTTGTGTTTTTGATATTGTTAAAGTTTCAAGTTTGTCTTATTTTTTCCATGAGCCACGACCACTTAATGATGTGGAATCTTGAAAATTACTAACTAATATAGTCTTTTATCAATGACAAATCATTAATAACTATGAACTTATTGGTGATTTTGAGAGATTGGGCAAAGAGAAGTTGAAAAAATGTGCTGGGCTACCCCTTGTTATAATTACTTTGGATGGAATACTTTGTACAAAGGACAGTATTGAGCAATGGGAAACAATAAGCAAAAATGTAAGTACAAGAGTGATGGAAGGTAGTGGCACACAAGATTATGGCACTGTAAAAGACGTTTTAGCCTTAAGCTATCACGACTTACATTATGATTTGAAGCCGTGCTTTTTTTACTTTGCTCTCTTTCTTGAAGATTTTGTAATTCTAGTTGGCAAGTTGATAAGAATGTGGATATCATAAGGTTTTATAACAGAGGAGCAACATTGTGGAGAAGAGACATCAGAAAATGTAGCAAGGTAATTTTTGGATGAGTTAATCCAACGTTGTATCATTCAAGTTGCAGGTAGAAAATATAAAAGGAAAGTGAAAACAGTTCAAATTCATGATTTGATACAAGAACTTTGCATTAAAAAGGCAAAGGAACGAGATTTTCTCCAAATATTTCCTCATCAATCTTCTATTGCACAGACACAAATCGAAGGTGGAACAATAACACAATTATATCGAATAAGCGTACATTATTCTTCAAGGTATTATTTAAATTTATATTATACAAAAATTACAAGATTTTGGATTTGGTATGGTGAAAATAATAATTTGTACTTCATTCATGAATTACTTTACTGTTATTTTAAATCACATTTGCTATTCACTATAAACATTAGTAATTATGATGTAGAAAGTGACTTGTAAAATAATTATAGGGGAGTATAAATGTTTAGCATTTCTCATTTTTAAAATTAGGTTAGAATATTAGATAGAGGAGAGGAAAATCATTTAGTTTATTTTATGATAGTTTTTCGTCATACTTTTGCTACTTATAACTCTCTAAAACTATAGCTTTTACGGTTCTCTTTTTCTTAGAGTTTTGTTCACTAGTTTTATCATAAAATTATTTTTCTTAATAATATTCTTTCATGCATAACAAAAATAATGCAAATCCCTAAACAATATATAGAGCCAATTTTAATTTTTTTAAAATTTTTATTAAATCTAAATAGGTGCTACAAATAATAAGTGGGGTTGTAGTTTGGTTAAAATAACTAGTATCACTCTAAAAATATCATTTTGTAAAGAGAAATGTTATTTGTCCTTCTACACCCCATATGCAACTCTTCTATTTATATGTAGGACCCATTCATATATTCATATATATATATATATTAAACAAAATGAATTATACGTATAGAGAGAGAATTGTAAATGAGTTATAAGTAGGTGGAATATGTAATAATGTTCATCCCTAAAATATTTTTAAACTTTCTCTTCCCAGGAGTGTCCCTTTTTGATCTAAATTTCTTGATGACAACAGTTTAACTATATTTTTATATTATTAAATTTCTTCTACTGACCAAATTTTTGACTTGTGCAGATACACATGCATTCTATCTCGAGCTCGAAAGTCAAATGTTCGATCACTATTTGTCTTTCCATTAGGAAGGGAACAAAGCTTCAACTTGGCCAGTGTGTTTAAGAACTTCCTGTTTCTCAAAGTCTTGGATATTGAGATTTTTGACGGCTTCATAGATGAACATCTCTTGCCTACTGAAATAGGAAATCTAATTCACTTGACGTACCTTAGAATAAAGAGCCCAGATATTGTAGTAATACTTCCCGAATCAATTGTGAATTTAAGGAGTTTACTCACACTAGACTGTAGATTATATTGCTTATCATTCAAGGAAGGGCACAAAATTTGGTGGAGGATGTACCGGGTTCGACACCTTTTTTTTCTTCGTACATTCGTGACCCATGGGATATTGAAGTTTGCCGCCTATAGGACCTTGCAAACATTGTCGGGTGTAAGCGGAGGTGATTGGATGCTAAAAGAAATGTCAACATTGAGCCAAACTGTCAAAACGTTAAAGATCGAGGACATATCAACCAATGAACAATTAGAAGCCGTATTTCAATGCCCAAGTTTCAAATTAGGCCATCTTCAAACTTTGAGTTTAGATTGGATATTGAGTGTTAAGTTACGAAATATAAGATTATCATTCCTTTGCCATGGCCTGCGTAAATTGGTGCTAGTGGGACCAATAGGGGAAGAAGATTCTTCTCCACCAAATCTATTTCCACCTCACCTAGAGGAGGTATCTTTGTCCTTATCTAAGTTAGAATCAAATGAGACCATGGCAACTTTAGGAAAACTTCCCAATTTAAGGCGTCTTTACTTATATATGAACTCATACATAGGAACAGATTGGACTTGTAGTGCTAGAGAGTTTCCACAGCTAGAGAGGCTTCACATGCACTACCTCCTAGAGTTAAAGGAGTGGAGAGTGGAAGAAGGGGCGATGCCGAGTCTTAACTTCTTACGTGTATTATATTGTCGAAGACTGATTAGGCTTCCAGAATTAGGGAATAATGTTGTTGTCAAGCACGATTAGACTTTCTAAGTATTTATTAAATTAATTGTGGATGTATATGTGTGTGTGTATATTTGTGTGTGATCTCAAGGGATTGATTGTAAGACTTGGGGTTCAATAATTTTTTATTTTGTCTGTATGTCGAGTTGCTCCATTCCCGTATAAATACAGGATTTGTAGATTTTCTATTCTATATGATTTATAATGGCTCTAACGTGTCTTGTTGGTTAAGATTCTCGTGCGTAAGTTTCAGTGAATGTCATCGTTTGTAATCTAGTAATAATCTCGGTAATTTTATAATAGTCCTCACGTGCATTGTTCTTAAGCTCCTTGTGTTTATATTCTAAAAAATATAATTATTCAGATATGGTTATAATTTTAAATAATTTTATCCTATGAAAATATTCTATGAAATTCTATTTTCTAAATATTTTAATTTAAAAATTGTTATTTTAATTTTTTTTTCAGTTTTATTTCGTCTTTTATTTTCTCTTTTAATATTTATTTTAAAAATAATTTTATTTATTTTAATTAGAAATGTATATATTGGATATTCCTTAACAGTGTTCAACAATCAATCAATTAATAGCAGGTGATTTATCTTTTCCTTTCTGTCAATCTCTCCTTTTGTATACTGTCAAACTTTGAA
Organism: Nepenthes gracilis; assembly: GCA_033239525.1. NCBI lineage: Eukaryota > Viridiplantae > Streptophyta > Magnoliopsida > Caryophyllales > Nepenthaceae > Nepenthes > Nepenthes gracilis. The sequence continues at coordinate 2,929,810 of BSYO01000019.1, read as the reverse complement.
GGTTACAATTGCAAATAGCCAAACAACAAAATTAGTATTCTCTTTTGCCACACTGGCCTCAAGATTAACCCCTTATTTGCCTGCTAATAAATCAAACTCTTCTGAGCTACATGTCCTTCCATGGCCTCTCTTGACTTAACTATGATATCAAAAAATTCATGACATAATAAATTTAGAAAGGTTATTGTAGAGTGTCATCATAAGGGATAAGGGCATTGAACAAAAGTGACAAAAATCTTGATTCAATTTTTCTTAGATAAATAGAAGTCGTTATGCTTAACATGATCTTGACAATCAATTTTTTTTTCACATTATCATTAACCAAATCGTTGTTCATGACTCAAGATTCTATTTTATTATTAATCTGATCATAGCTTACTATTTTTTTCTTCTTTTTCTAAACATTCTTGTATTAATTGGATTCGAAGGTGAGAACTACCGGCCACGAGTTATTTTACTATGCGTTTAGTAGACTTTTGCTGTTAGGGTAGGGATCAACCCTTTCAAGTTATTCGGTTTTATATAATAAAACTTATAATTAAATAAAAAAATTTATCATATTATTGGGAAAAATGAAAGATGAAAATTGAATTAAAATACCATAGAAAACTTTTAGTATTTTCAGGTAACATACAAAATCAAAAAATTAAGTATGATTATCTTTTTTAAATTGGATATAATCCATAATAAAAGTGAGTTGTTTAACTCAGACCAGCCTAAGTTGTGTTTTTTTTATAAATACTTTTGTATTTTAAATAAAATAACTATTTTAGTATATTACATTTCATATAGTTAGTAATGTTTTGTGTTAAAACTATATCTTCATGATATTTCAATCTAAATATAATAATTCTCAAAATATTTTATATATTTTAGATATTTATATATATAAATAATTTTTTAAATAAAAATACTTAAAAGTAAAAAATAATTGTCAAAACTAGACTAAGTTTACGTTATAAGATATAAAAAGGTGTGAAATGTATAGTCTTATAAAGAAAATCTTATTTGAATAATAAGATATCTATAATTAGTTAAAATTAAGAAATAGGACAACCATCAATGGCGACTCCTTTAGCTGTAGGGCAGGTGGCCAAAGGGTATCACTCGCCATTGTTACCTCACCAGGCAATCCTAATATTTGTCCAATACTGTACCCCGATGAAGATGAGGATTGTCATAAAGGCAATACCGGGCATCAAGGCCATCGGAGAGGATTTAATTGTATCGGGCCCACCACCTCGACCGATACTTAAAGATGACAAATCCCGAGAGGAAATTGACGATGATCCAACTCGAGAAGTTGACAGCGGTGGCCAGAGGCATCATGGAGGTCGAGCTGAGGAAGATAGGCATGTGGATAAGTGGAATCCATTTCTACTTGGGGAGCGCTTTGTGTGCAAGCCAAATAAGGAGAGGTAAAACTACTCCAGCAAGGAAGAACCAGTTCACTTTCGAGTACTTATCAAGGTTTCCGAAGATCCTCCTCAGCCCCACGAAGCCCCAAATGACGGAGGCATTGAAGAAGACGTTGTCCATCAGGCACATCTATTGGTTGTTTGACCGTAGCAACTCGGTGTCGCAAGGATTATGAATGGATCTCATCACCCACCACGTTGTTCCCGTGTACACCACCACCACCGATACCACTGCCCCAACCATCTACAAATCAGTTTTCACTCAAGAAAATAAGTGGAACATATAAAAAATCAATGAAAAAATTAATGAGATTAATAAAAAATCAATTCCGCAATAAAACTTTTAATTTAGTTAGTAGTAAATTATATGACAAACCAATTGACCTAAACATCTAACTACTTAGAAGAAACAAAGGGGTGCGGCCTAAGGATAAGAAGGCGGCTACTACATTTTCTAAATATATTGACATATTTGGAACGGTTAACAAACATGGTATATAGAACTATGTATATTAATTTCTTATTGCTTGCATTTTCACATACCAACGGGGCATATTTGCCATGTAATCATGCTATAATATGTATTTAACATGCATGGCACTCAATTTCATATTTTTAAGGCTTATCAGGAGTCAAGGTAACCAGGGGAGACACACTGAAACTCATATTGAATATGAATTTATGGTAACTTGCTTTTCCTCTCATCCAAACTAAAAAAGGACTTTTTGTCCTAAATTATATAACCAAGTTTTGACCCCGTGCAATATTAGCGGAAGCAGTATAAAATTAAATATTTAATACACGTAAAGAATATTTATATCTAGATGATAACAATAACAATAAGTATGTAAGATATATATGAGTATAAACAATAATAAAAAGATAATTTTTGGTGACGAATAGAAAATTCGATATCAATGGTAATCGAGAAAAACCCTCCGGGTTTCAAGGGTCAGGGAAGAAATGTACTATAAAAATCAACTTACAAATCGGGTGGTAATGACGCGCTAACCTAGCCAATTTACTCCCATCTTGTTATCCCTACCAAGGAATTCTTTGGATTTGCCCACGGTAACTGAACCGGACGCCTTCCGATCTTCACGTCAATCTTCCCTCTTATGTCACTTGAATTGCCGAACACGTATGGGGGGAGATTACATGTTTCAAGTTATTGTCGCTAAAGCTAATGACATTGTCTTCAGTACGCTACTTTTTCCTCCCAGTCTATTGCTCCTTATGGTTCGCTAGAGTTTGGGCCGGTCGAGTCGCGATCATATTGACCACTCTTGCTGTGACCCGATTTCATGGAGAGGAAGGCTTTAGTCCTTCTCTGCCTGCAGTGCTAGAGCTCTTGCTAGAGTTTTTGACGAACTTGGTGATGTGGACTCTCCGAATCAATTCTTCTATCTCCCACTGGAGAGACTTAAAATCCTCCGTGGAGTGTCAGGGAGATAAATGGAAATCACAGTGCTTGGCAGGATTTTCTCTCTCTGCTTTCTTAAGTTGTTTTGGCCACTTAAGAAAACTTCCTCCCACGGATCTGCATGTGGACGTTCGAATGTGTGTCAGTTAAGGGCGTCAAGTTGATAGGCCCGTAGTCCTTACGCTCTGGTGGTCGAGTCCTGTTGTACTTCTTGTGGGCGTGATCACCACCATTGTACTTTCTCTTTCCTTCACCTAGGAATGAGCGACGCTGTTCGGTCCGTTCGGGATACTTAGTCTCGTTGGTCTCCTCCGTTACTGCGTAGGCTCGAGTGATAGACTCTGCCTCTTGGAAGGTTTGCAATTCTTATGCTTCAGGTGCCTAAAAAAATCCTCATATGTTAGCGCAGAGATGAAATTGCTAAGCTTCATCTCCTCCGTCAGCTTGGGGATCCGGCTAGCTTCTGCCATGAAGCGATCCAGAAATTTTTACGGATTTTCTCCCTACTTCTATTTGATATGGGAGAAGTGTCAAGACTACTTCTCTTCCTGAAGGTTGGAGGCGTATTGCGCTAAGAAGGGGTCAGTTAGCTCCCTAAAGCTTCTGATCGAATCCGAGGGGAGGTGATGGAATCATATGTAAGCATTTCCTTTCAAGGTAAGCGGGAAGCAGCGGCATACCGCTGCATCCTCCAATCCTTGCAGACTCAGATGGGTGTCAAAATAATCGATGTGATTTACTGGATCAGTGCTTCCATCGTATGAGTCAAGGGTTGACATCTTGAATTTTGCCGACATTGGACGGTTTAAAATCTCTATTGTGAAAGGAGATCTGTCCAGATCGATAGCGTGGTCGTCATCCTTGAACACGTGATTCCAGATCTTCTCCAATCTCGGATCAGCCCGAGCAGCGTTGGCCGATCTTTTAGAGTTGAGATAAGTCCTCAGCTCCATTTTTTCTCTGGTGTAGCCAGTAGTCGGCTGGCTACTGTCACTAGTGGATTTGACAACCCAGAGACTCCCTCCGGAGCCTGGATCCTGGTCTTCGCCTGAGAGTATCGAGGGTTCTTTCGCTTTGGATATTTTTTCAGAGCCATGCTGCCCAATCGCTCTTCAAGCTTTGGCCGGCTTTGGGCGCATGAGGACTCCAATGTATGAATGTTGGCTGGCCTTCTGGATTTCTTGGCCGGTTACTTCTTCCTCTGGCCTCCTCTCCTAGAGGCCGGTGCAAGGATTTCTGCTGGCGGAGCCCCTTACTGTGAGTGCTACTGGCGGGAGTGGAGCATTTGAAGTATTTTGTTTGTATTCTGCATTACTCCACCATATTTTAAAAGAAGGATGCGAGCAACCCGTTGACCGTCCCATTAACCATTGCACCAATAGCGTGGTCCTAGTCAGGTGAGATCACGTCCTAGCGGGCTTGCTAGCTTTTGCTCTTGTGTTCACCATTCTGGTTGATGATGTTGGCTTAGAAGGTGAAGCTGAGAAAGATATCTGAGAAAAATGGCTGGCTTTTTTTAAGCATTTTCACAGACGGCGCCAATAATGCGTCCCTGAATCCAAATTTCGAATAGGTTCAGATCAACTTGGTCGTCTGAATTCAGCTCCATTCATCGAGTCTGAATTTTGCACACCACGACAACAAATAAGAGGTCAGGTGTTAGTAGGATGTTGTCCCACCGAAAACACTCTGATACTCAAGTCAGTAATTAGCCTTCGAACTTTAAGAAGGTAAAGAAAATGAATGCAATGGGAAGGTAAAAAGGTGCTTGTGATGGGTGTTTTACACTCGACACGAGAGGCTTTTTGTGGCTCGTGAGGAGCGCTGTCTCTTAGTACTGTGTCCGCTAGAAACGTAGTGAGAGAGGGAGCGTAGTGAGAGAGGGAGAGCTAGAATTCTGTATGCATGGGAGCTTTCGGAATTGTCAGGGCGCTGTGTGAGCTTATGAGATCGTTTTTAGCAGAGGAGTGAACGTGTATTGGAGTAAAGATTCCATGGGCTTTTATGGTTGAAATCCTGGGCGGCCTTTCTTGGGTAGGAAGGCTTGATTCGCACGTTCTACCTGGATTGCTTCCTTTTCTGGCGTGGAGCTTCAATGGCGGTAATGGCTTTTTGGATTGATTGCCTTCCTTCTATATTTTGTAACCGTTAAGGTTTGCTATAGGTAGGAAGAGAGAATTTGACATTTTCCTCATGGACGTGCACTAAGTGTGTCGGTGACTGTTACAGTAGAGATTGCTTTTTAGGAGGGCGTGAAATCAGGTTAGAGAGTTGTTACTAGTTGTGGACGGAAGTGTGGCAGAAATTTGGCTTGGCCCACATGAGGCCTGCTCTTAGGGTGGCCACTGTGGTGTTTTCGGTTAACAAAAATGTTGACTGTATCTAAGAGCATGTTGTCCGCCAACTTGGCCTTTCGTCCGATCAATGGTTGGCGTTGACCGTCTAGGCGCACATATAGGCTATTGTGGATTTGGGCCATTCATCCCTCTTGCCCAGCCCACTGTGAGTGTACCACCCATCAGGATAAAACTCGGTGCATTTCAAAGACTAAAAAAATAATATTGGCTAAATTTGTTCATAAATTTGTCAAAAAGTTTCAAATAATTTTTAGATATTATAAGACAATTTTATTTCATTATATGAATATTATTTGTGTATTTTTAAATAATTTGTGTTAAAATTTTGGCAACCAAAGTACATGATTTAGATATAAAATTATATACTTTTTGTGATATAATAATTTTTTACTTAATATATATTTTAGGTACGCATTTAATTGGGACTAGTAGCATAGTTTATTATCATTAAAAAAATATATTTTAGTGATAAAATTATTTTTTATCATTATAAATTATAAATATATTTTTGTCACTATTAATAATTAATATTTCTAATTTAGTGACAAATATATAATTTTGTTATTAAAATTTTAAAATTAAATTAGCATTAGTTTATAAAAAAATAAAATAATTAATATTAAATAATAAAAATAGAGTGATAAAAATATACTTATTGGGTCCGATAAGAAGGACTAGGAGAACTCAAAGCCCAATCCAAGGAACAACGGCCCACGCGGCAGGTTCAGCCCACATCCAAAAACGGCCTACATGGCAACCCAGAAGCACAGCCAATGGGAACCGTCTGCAACCCATTAATGCAGCTGACGAATAACAGAGGAAACGGGCCAATAGGAAGAAAGTCAATGCAGCCAATCCCAGCACAAAAAGTAGACCAAGTATGGCTTGCGATGCCCAGCGATCTACCTGCCATCAAAAGACAACAACTGATACATCGGCGACTACCGTCAACGGTGAACGGCCAACGAATCTCTGCAAGGAGGATTCTCGTGCCAAGGGTTCCAACGGAAGGAGCCATAAATCCCCCCATGCTCATAGGGAAGGGGGAGAGACTCTTTTGGCCAAAGAAAGGACTCTCAAATCCTACTTCAATCAACCCGATCAATTGGCCATCGAAAAAACAACAGCCTGGCACCGAGACATACGCCCCTGCATGCGCAAGCTCTCATGAACTTAGCCAGCCACCGTCTTTCTAAATATCCCAATGATAACAATTTAACTATATTTTTGTATTATTAAATTTCTTCCACTAACTAAATTTTTTGATTTGTCCAGCGACACATGCATTCCGTCTCAAGCTCAAAACTTAAATGTTCGATCACTATTTGTCTTTCAATTAGGAAGACAGGATGGAAGCTTCAACCTAGCCAGTGTGCATAAGAACTTCCTATTTCTCAAAGTTTTGGATGTTATGCTTCCATTTGACTAAATATATGAACTTGTCTTGCCTACTGAAATAGGAAATCTAATTCACTTGATGTACCTTGAAGGCTCAATGCATGGAATGCTTCCCAAATCAATTGCAAATTTAAGAAGTTTACTCACACTAGACTGTAGAAAATGTCCCTTATCATTTAAGGAAGGGCACAAAATTTGGTGGAAGATGTACCGAGTTCGACACCTTCTTTTTGGTCATATAGAGGTCCCCCATGGGATATTTAAGTTTTCCGCTTATAGGAGCTTGCAAACATTGTTGGGTGTAGGGGGAGGTGATTGGATGTTAAAAGAAATGTCAATATTGAGTCCAACTGTCGAAAGATTACATATCTTGTACATATCAACCAATGAACAATTGGAAGCCGTATTTCAATGCCCAAGTTTCAAATTAGGCTATCTTCAAACTTTGAGTTTATATTGGAGAAGTGATGTTCAGTTACGGAATATAGGATTATCATTCCTTTGCCACGGCCTGCGTAAATTGAAGCTGTGGGGACCAGTAGGGGAAGAAGATTCTTCTCCACCAAATCTATTTCCACCTAACCTTGAGAAAGTATCTTTGTACTACTCTGAGTTGAAATCAAATAAGACCATGGCAACTCTAGGAAAACATCCCAACTTAAGGTATCTTTGCTTAGATATAGACTCATACATGGGGACATATTGGACTTGTAGCGCCGGAGAGTTCCCACAACTAGAGAGGCTTGAAATGCTTAACCTCCCAATGTTAAAGGAGTGGAATTTGGAAGAAGGGGCGATGCCTCGTCTTAACTTCTTTCGTGTAGGTGGTTGTTCAAGATCGATTAGGCTTCCTGAACTAGGGAATAATGTTGTTGTCTATCACTATTAGACTTCCTGAGTATTTATTAAATTAATTGTGGATATATATGTGTGTGTGTGTGTGTGTGTGTGTAGTCTCAAGGAATTGATTGTAAGACTTGGCGGTTCAACAATTTTAGATTTTATTTGTATGTCGATTTGCTCCATCCCTGTATAAATATGGGATTTGTAAATTTAATATTCTATATGATTTATAATAGTTTTAAAGTGTGCTATTAGTTAAGATTCTTGTATTTAAGTTTTGGTGTATGACATCTTTTGTAATTTAATAATAATCTTTGTAATTTTATAATAGCTATCACGTGTGTTGTTCTTAAGTTTCTCGTATTTATATTCTAGTAAATATAATTATTCAGATATGGTTATAATTTTAAGTAATTTTATTCTATTAAATTCTATTTTCTAAATATTATAATTTGAAGTTAGCTATTTCGATTATCTTTTAATTTTATTTTGTCTTTTATTTTCTCTTTTAATATTTATTTTTAAAAAAAATTAATATTATTTATTTTAGTTAGAAATGTATATCTTGGATATTTCTTAACAATGTTCAACAATCAATTAATAACAGGTGATTTAATAAATGTGTAATTAATTAATAATATTATATACAATTACCATGTGAAAAATAATACGTGTAGTTCATTCATCTTTTCTGTCAATTTCTCCATTTATATACTGTCAGACTTTGATTCAGTCAATCGATGGTTACGATAAATGTTTTTTTTTTTTTGAAAAATAAGTGAGCACGCCATGATGACTGACTCGGTCAGTGGTCATCCGACTCCCCAAAACACGAAAAAAGGAATCTTATAAGAATATTAAATTATTTTTTATTTTATTTAATCACTTTTAATTTTAAGCCTAGTAATTTATATCATTAATTGATGGATTGGCTATTATTTCAAACTAATAATTGAAATACTAAATTTTTTAAAATAATTGTCATTATATAACAACTACTCAAAAAAATAAAATATTATATAATCATGTATATATAATAGATTATATCAGGTCATAAAAAATATTAAATAATAACCTAAATATTATTATGAAGATCTTAATATTTTATAAGAAAAATACATTTATGAAGATAAAATTTCAAGAAATTATTCAATAAATCATATGAAATAATGGTAAAAAAAGAAACAATCAAATTGATTTAGAATGAAATTCAATTCCTATATACAGATTAAATTAAAAAAACTAATTATATATTCCTCATTTATAGATTTAAAATAATGCTCATCGGTCTAAAATTTCTATAAATGAGAATATAAGTACATTTGATATATCAGATATTATATTATTTATTTATAATTAACACAAAATTTTTTATATTTTTTATTTTTATAAAAGTAAAATAATATTTTCTATTTTCTTATATTTCTTGTATGTAAGTTAAAAAAAAAAGATATAATTTTTTTTTGAAGGATTTATTCTGTTGGACAAGTTATTGTTAAATATCCGTGCCTTCAACTGGCATCCAAGGCTTACTAGAAATTCCACCCTATTTCCCCTCAACATATATATATATATATATATATTAGAGCAGTTGTTCATATTTATTAAAAAAAAATATAATATTATCGTATTAGTTTATAAATGAATGAGATAATATGCTATTAAAAATGCTAACAGGGCAGGTAATGATATTTCTCACCCCATCTATTAAATAATATGCAAATATCGAGTCTAAAATATAAAATAAATAGAATAAAAGTCTATTTTAAGGGCCTTTAATATTAAACTCATATCTTATGATTATACATATATTTTAAAATTATTCAAAATTTAAATAAAATATATAATTTATAAAAAATACCAGAAAAACATATGATAAAAACAAAATAGAAAGGGAGGCAAGTAATGTTTTTCTTATCTTTTACTAACGAAAATTTATTCCTGATATTAATAGATATTTTTTAGTTATTATAAAATATTTTATTTATTTATTTATATAAAATAAATTTATATTAAAATAGACAAATAAATAATATATTTCAGCTTTTAAAAGATTTTTCAAATGTATATATAAATAAGGCAAAATATGGTGGGGGTTACACAAAGCATTAATTGAAGGCCATCACGCGGCTTTCTTTTTCTCTCTTCCACAAATTTGAAGGCTGGAAGATTTTGCTTAGATTTGAAAATTGACTAGATTACCTACCAAAAAAAAAAAAAATTGACTAGACTAGACATAAAGAAAAAATAAATACTAATAACAATAATAAGCCTTTCTTTAAATTGAATTGACGATAGGGTGGTATAAGATTCTACAAACAATCCTAAGAAAAATATACTTAAATTTCATCTTAGAAAATTTTAAAAAGTTTTATCTCATTCCTTAATATTAGTTTTTTGGAGCATATCCACATATCTCCCACTTATTATTATAAAAAGCTTGATGTGCCTTTTTAAATAAACGATTAACTTTTCAATTATTTTTTCTTTGGATATGGATGATCTGAAACCTATTTAAAAAAGACAAAAATGTTCAGCTTTATAGAGATATTTAGCCTACTCTGAATTGATGGCTTCAAAGTTAGCAAATATTTAATTGATTAAAAATTCAGAATCACTGAAAATAATCAAATTCTCAATGGGACATTTATTGTTTAACTGTAGACTGATTAACAATGTTTGATATTCAGCCATATTATTAGTTGTTAAGAATCCAAATATGATCAAATACTTGATCTCAGTTCCTTTAGGTGAAGTTGAAAATTTTCCTTCTCTGCTTAATATCTGGAAAAATGCTCAATTCACATATGGTGCTTACCTAGGCGGTGATGTTTCACGTGCAGCCCCTAAGGTTTCTTCAACTGCCACATCCGAGATTAGGGTCTTTATTTTGACAATAAGTTTATAAATGTTTCAACTTTTATTGAGGGTTGTGATAGGAATATTATATTGAACTCTCATAACTAGATCGACCACTTCCTTAAGTATCCAAATACTTTTGATCTTTGTAGAATCATTTTTAGGGGTTAGTCAATTAAGACCATGATATTTTGGGCATAGGAATATGGTCAAAGTTTTCTTATAACAAACAATAGGACTAATGCAGCATTTTAGAAATATAGTCAAAGTTTTCTTATAATAAAAAATATGACTAATGCAGCATTCTAGAAATATGGTCATAGTTTTCTTATAACAAAAACTATGGCTAAAGCAGCCTTCTCCGTTCGTGCATATCAAGTCTCTGAGTTGGTCAGAATTTCGCTGATACAGCATTGTATTCCTGATTGTTTCTTGACCGAAATGATTCATAAAATTATTTCTGAAATAGTTAAGTAAAGATATAAATTCATATCCTTTTTAGGACGATTTAGCAAAAACAAATATGCCTAGTATTCTTTTCAATTTTGGAAAGCTGGTTGGCACTCAATTGAACATAAAAAATTGTTAATCTTTGCTCCTCTCATTACTTTGATGAATGGTGAGTACTTCTCAACTAATTTAGCCATAAATCAGGATAAGGCACTAAGTCACTTGGTTAATCTTTTGATATCTTTCATAATTTAGGATGGTTCCATATTCATAATTGCTTTAAATTTTTCCAAGTTGGCCTTTATCTTGCATTGAAAGACTTTGAAATCCAAAAACTATTCAAAAATTATCCCAGAGATGTACTTAGTTAGGTTTAACTTCATTCGATATGTTCTGAGTATATCGAACGTCTTTGCCAAATATTTAATATGGAAAATATTTGGCTCATGCAACTATTCATCATCTTTGTCTTTATCTTGAGTGGTCTAAGGATTCTGTAAATATTTTTTAAGATAACCATTTTAAAAAATGTCCTGAATCTCCTTTTGAAGCGTCTAACATTCTTCAGTATTGCATCCCATAGATCGATAGCATATAAAATATTTTGACTACTCACCATTCTTCGAGTTCTCAACTAGAATGAGTTATTTTAGAAATTTTTCATTCTAAATTTCTATTTGAATACTCATCCAAATGTTAGCGATAGGTGTGAGATCTAGTGGCTTGAACTCTCAACAAACTCCTGGCTCGATCCACTATTGCTTATAATGGTTTCAACTAGGTTTATTGTCACCCTTTCTTCTTGTTTTATCCCAGGTATGTTCCCAATGTTACTTATTTTTTAGTGTTTTGACCTTTCAGTATCATTTGTCTCCTCTGTCACGATGTAGGTCCAAGTAATTGCTTCTATCCAACAACTTGAAGAAGTAACCTAATTGAATTGTCATTATATAAATATTTAGCTTTACCTCATCAGTGAATTTTGACATATCACTGGCCTCGACGTTGAATCAAGCCAGAAAATACTTCAAGCTTTTATCGAGAGCCTGTCTTATCCATACCAAATGCCAGGGTTATTTTTCTTACCTTTGTCTAGGAGCAAAGTGGGATATGAACTAATCAGTCAGTTGTCGAAAGGTCTAAATAGAATTCAATCATAACTAATAGAACTAAATTCGTACATCCCCTTTTAAGGTTAAAGGAAAGCAAAGGCACAGCGCAGTATTTTTTAGATTTTGGAAGCCAAATAGTATGAGAAAATTATTAAAATGATCTATTAATTCAGTACTTCTAATATATGGCTCCAATACAATCATTTTGAACTTACAAGGGAGCCGATAACTATCGATCTCTAAGGCAAATGGTATACAACCCATTTAGGTTATCTGACCAGTAGAGCTTTCTCAAGAAATTTTATTCTTTTAATGCAATCCTCCACCTCAATTATGGTGACAATTCTCTTAATATTGAGGAATAGTTTTAATTTTAAATGATTGGTAGATATGCATAGTATTTGTTTAACTAGGAGGGTTAGAGCATGCTGCATAACCTTTTCTTTTAAATAGAGTGCGACCCAAAATTTTGAGTATACTAAGGATTCCATCACTTTAGACTTATTTTCCCTATTCTCAAAGTTTAAACAACCTTTAAGTCAGGAAGAAACAACTCAAATCTATGCCTCGAGGGCCACAGACGTCTTTGGTTGAGAGTGGCTCCCTTTTGAGGTGGATTTCTAACCTCCCGACCTCCTTCTTGAGGTCAAAACTTATAGGTGGTAGACCTCAACCTAATGCGTCTAACTATTCAATATGTCCCAAAGGAACTTCAATGTATTTAATATATCCTGCATTTTAGTGACCAATCTTCGATGTTTGGAATCGGCGACAAGTGAATACTTCCATGGCTACCTTTTTTTGAGAAGATGTTGTGAGAGGAGATATCCTTTAGTGTCAAACTCGATTGTCCATGTGCCATTGTGTTCGCCATGTCAAATGATCTTGTTAAAAATTATTAGTTCGTAGAATTGTGTGGATGTGACCTGGTTTAAGTAGAAATGAGTGGTTTGATTGTTTTTTTCATAGATGGTATCAATAATGTGTACATAGAATCTAAATTAGATTCAAATAAATTTGGATTGAACCATTAAACATTTTATCCAAATTTCACACACCACAGTAATAAATAAAAGATTTTTTAAAAAATCTGGAATACAGAAGAGATTTTGAGGATGAGAAAAAGAAAGATGGAGGGTTTAGCTCCATATTTTTGCGACAAAATAAGTGTTTTAGAAGGTTTAGTTCTATTATTATTATTTGGAATATTTCTCCTTTTCAAGAAAAGTAGGGAGTAAATAGTCACGTTGCCTGTTAATAATAGTTTCTTAAAAATGAATATCCGATTACGATTTGAGTAGTTAGGCTAATTGAAGATTGATTAGTTTACGGGCCACCATGCACGTTCCAATCTCGGGGTTTTCTGAATGCAGTTTAGCCGAAGATAATATGTAATTGATATTAGTCAGGTTGAAAACCCTCGCTTGGGCTAATTTAAAATATATAAATTACTTGCTTGGTTTAACCACTCAACTAGGCTAATGTTTATTTGGGTTAACCATTCAGTTAGACATTAAGATATACAACCATTCGAGTCTACAACTCAATCTGTTTAATAATCATTTAATAACTTTCTATTTAATAGTCGTTTCATTTTTTTTATTTTGATTAAAATTAGGTAAAAAATGGGCTCTACTTTTCATGCTTGGGCCTAATAGGATGATTACCACTTCTGCCTTTTTTGACTGATTCATGGGTTTGATATGTTAATCACTTAGATTAGTCTAGTTGATGCTATAACCAATATGAGTAAAATGTATATTTTGATTTGTATGTTATTTATACTCAATCTTATGTTTTTATTTTTATATATTTACAAGCAATATCAATGCGTAAATTATATATATAAATATATATTACATGATTATATAGCTTTTTTTTTTTTTTACAGATTATCATTCTATAATAAGTATTGTTTTGGGCTTCAAACCCTATAATTTAACTTCTTGTAATTTTAAAAATATTCTCATATCATATTTGCTATCTGATTTCTTCTACAGTTAGTTAAAATTGATGTAGCTGAATAATTTATGCAATCCCAATTTTTAATGAAGAGTTTTAGAGGTGACATAGAAGCCAGCCGACACCAAATATCAAATTATGCTTAATATTACGTGAGGCGTACGAAACTTAAGAAATGTTAAATATAGACAATTTCATGGAATTTACAGATCAATTACATCCCATATTTTGTACAATAATTTTAGCAAATTATATTTAATAAATAACCTACTACTTAAAATTAAATAAGGTACAAAAATATTTTTCTTTAGCTTTATATTTGATAAATACTATTCTAAGTGTTAAATATAACTACTTAAAAGTATTTTTCTCCAGCTGATGGGAGCCAGTTTGCTGATGGGAGCTGCTGAAAAAGAAAGGAGACACTATTAAAAAAAATTGAACTGAGTGAAAATGTTATTCTTTTTTATTTTTATAATTTGAAGTGTTAAATTTATATTATTTCACAGAATATTGTTCCAAATATGTTAAAACCATAAAACTATATATTTTTATTTTTTTTATAAATAAAAAAGACATCTAAATATATATATATATATTTATAACATTATCATATTAATTTATTATATTATATTAATATCATGTAATAATAGACTTGTATAATAAATAATTTTATGCTACATAGAGAGAGAGATGGTACACTAACCAATAATGCAGATCTAACCGTTGTTAAATGTATAAATAAATAAAATATTACGTTGTTAAATGTACTAATCTGGTAGGTAATGGTATTTCTAACATTATCTTCTAAATAATATGTTAATATAAAGTCTAAAATATAAAACAAATAGAGTAAAAGTCTATTTTGAGGGCCTTTTATATTAGACGTATATTTTATGATTATCCATATATATTTTTTGAAATTATTTAGAATTCTAATAAAAAATATATATATTTATAAAAAATATCAAAAAATAGAGGATAAAAAAACCAAAAACCAACGTACATAAGAATAGTTTTTTTTTATGTCAAAGGATATTTTTTATTTATTATAAAATATTTTATTAATTTATTTATATAAATAAATTTATATTAAAATGGACAAATAAATTATATATTTCAACTTTCGAAAGATTTTTCAAATATATATATAAAAAAGCCAAAATATGGTGGGGTTACACAAGGCAATAATTGAACGCCATCATGCACGGCTTGCTTTTTTCTCCCTTCCACGAATTTTAAGGCCGAAAGGTTTTGCTTTGATTTGAAAATTGACAAGACACGGCATAAGAGAAAATAAATAATAATAATAATGGTCATAAGAGTTTACAAACAATACTAAAACAAAACATAATTAAATTTCAAATTAAAAAATTTTTAAAAATTTCATCTTATTTCTTAATATTAATTTTTTTTTTGAATATCCTCCCGTATCCCTCGCTTATTATTATGGGAAGCTTTCCGTGTCTTTTTTAATGGACGATTAATTTTTTAGTTATTTACTCTTAAGATATAGATGATCTCAAGCCTATTGATGAAAGACAAGAGAGTTTAGCGTTGTAGAAATATTTGATCTATTTTGGATTGATGGCTTTAAAATTAGCCGATACTTAATTGACTACTAATTCAGAATCATTATAAATGATCAGATTCTTAATGAGGCATTTCTTGTTCAACTATAGACCGATTAACAAAGTTTTATATCCAGCCATATTGTCAGTTGTTAAGAACCCAGATATGATCAAATGCTTGATCTAAGTTCTTTCGGGTGAAGTTAGAACAATTTCACCTCTACTTAATGTTTGGAAAGATGCTTAATTCACATAATGGTTGGAAAGATGCTTATAGTCTAAGGCTGTACAAAGTACGTGTAACCATTCTTTAAAGTCAATCTTTTTGTATTTAATTCTCCAATTTGAGTATATTTTAAATTTTTGATATATTTTATCTGTATTTAATTTGGATATTTAATACTTTATTTGAGATTCACAGATTTCGACCACCTTTTAAAATTGGATATTGGATTTAGTTGGTTTCGTATATTTAAAACATTTAGCCTTTATTTTTGGATTATATTTTTGAGTCCAGGATTACATTTGGATATTCGTTGATCTAACATATGGAATACTTGGATTTTAGCTCTCATGGATTTGGTATATATTTTATTAATTTTCACTCTGATTATGGACACACTTGTTTTATATATTATATACTTTTTACACATTATTCTTTTATATTTTTAAAAAAATTTAAATAGTATATTAAAATTTTAATTTAATTTTAACTATTTTTAAACTTTTACCGTTCTCAAAAGTAAACTTATTTTAAGAGACTTAGCACTCCAAATAAATTGACGGGAGCTCGATCTCTTAAGAAAATAGAGGCAATTATTCTTTTAATATTAATTGTATATTTTTAAATAGATAATTATAATCTAATATTTTAAAATAACTTATTTTTATTTTAAAAAATTAATTAAATTTTAATTAATTATTTAAAATAGATAGTATAAATATTTAAATAATAAATTTAATTCCTGTACTTTTTCCAGTCTATTGCAAATATGGTGAATTGGGTGATAGTATTACTTTTCTCGTAATGGTGTTTGCTTGAAACCTAAAAAGCAGAGACGGAGAGTGGTGGGCCCGTAGCTGCAAGCTATTCAAGGCTGTAATTGTTTCGGCGTTGAAGGAGGAATAACTTAAAGCTGAACTGGCCAATTCAATGTGAATTAAATGTGAACAGAAAAACAATTCGTATTTAAATTATCTACTATAATTTAAATTTTTATTAAATTAATTTATTAATAAATGAGTTGGTTTAATCTATTGGTTAGTTCTAGTTTGATATAGGCAAGATTTGAATATAAATTTATAATTTATAAGTCAAGATCCGATTATTTGGAATAATTTTTATTGTGAATATAAATAATTTTTATTTGATTTAAGTTATTAAATAACAAGTAAATAAAAAAAATGAAGTTTCAATCAAGATCAAACTACACCATCATTTTCCATTTGAGTTGGTTAATTTGATTTATTTATAGCATTTGGAAAAAAAAAAAAAAATTGTCTACCCCTTGGAACAACCACACCATATATAGCCCTTTTCACCGCTAAAAAATTATTCTCATCCCCAACTACCACCACCTCCTGCTTGTCCTACATCACCCCCACCGACACCACCATCCCCACCACCAAACTAATATGGATTCAGCAGCAAGAGAGATGAAATTGAGTCCGATAGAAGAAGAAGATGAACTATTCTCATTTGCCATGGCACTCGTAAGTGGATCGGTGCCAACAATGGTTCTGAAGGCTGTTATTGAGCTTGATGTGCTCGAGATAATAAAGAGAGCCGGTCCGGGAGCATACCTATCGCCGGTGGAGATCACTGCCGAGCTGCCCACTAGCAACCCGAATGCCTCTGTGATATTAGACCGTATGCTTCGTCTCCTGGCCAGCTACTCTATAATCACTTGCTCCATTCAGATGCTGCCGGATGGCAGCATCGAGCGGCTCTACGGGCTTACACCAGTTTGTGAGTTCTTGACAAAGAATGGAGATGGCGTCTCATTGGCTGCTCTTTCCCTTGTGTTTCAGGACAGAATTTATTTAGAGAGTTGGTAATTATATATTAATACTTCTCTCATTCACTCTCTCATATTTTGCTATTTTTTATAAATTAAGATATTATAATATCCCTCAAATGTTTTCTATATTTTTTATTTTAATATTAATTTTTTACTATCAAAAAATTCAGTTAGTAAATTTTGATTTGTGGAATAATAAGGATATAATGTTAGATAACTCTATAAGAATATATAAATTGGTAATGATAATTAGAGTCTTTTTTTTATTTTTTAATCAAATTATCATAAAATTCTTTGTATAGAATCCATTTGATTACTAAAAATAGAGAATATATTTTTAATATCATTGAATTTTAAGATGAAGCCTATTTCCATTTAAGGTATTATATGTTTGAACACTGAAATTCTCAGGCCTATAAGGATTGCACAATTCAAGAAAAAAGAAAGACACAAATGCCACAAGATTGAAAATATTAAGTAAGCGGGTCCAATAAACTAGAAGGCATACCGAAAGTTGGATCATCCCCCTCTCCAACTAGCGACTATGGGCCTTGGATCCGTGCCCTTTGATGACAGAGACAACAAAGCAAGCAACGAGATTCATCTCTTTCAAGAAAAATAAGTAGAGTGCCTATTAGCTTAAGATTCTCTAGCCTAACCAATCTGGAAGAGCAAGAAGAGACAAAAATTGAAGGGATATTCTGCTCAAAATCTAGCTCAAAACAACAAATTTCCTAGCAAACCTTCTTCCACAATTAAAATCTCCACCCAAAAACCCCAACCCTAAAGATTTGAATCCACAGCCCGCCAAAGGCCTTAACCTTTCTTCCTCCAAGCACCTTGGCACCATTAATCAAGACAACCTACACTATAATAATTTTAAATTTTAGTGATAAAATAATTTATCACTATTAATTATAAATTTGTCACTAAAAAATTTAGTAACGAAATATTAATTCATCACTAAATCGTCACTAAAAGTCTATCACTAAATCTTTAGTAATGAATTTTTATTTTGTTACTAAAAGATTTCTTTAATAATAAAAAATAAATTATCACACTAGCATGTAACCATCTAGCTACAGTCTCACTAGCATCCCAAAGTCTACCGTAGGCCACATAGCCCCTTGATCATCAACCACATGTCCTTGACACCACCCATCTTACTCCTCCACAATCACCAACAAATCCTCTTCCTCTAATGGTCCAAACATCCTAAATGAAGCAGCTACAATGGAGTCTGGTTGCTTAGAGGACTATTCTCTGATGGGTGATGACATAGAAAGAATTATATAAGCAAAGTTGGATTATGACACGGGTGATGTTTCCTACCCTTTATGGAAGACTAATTATGCAGATCATTTCATAGAACTACCAAGAAGTAGCTACAAAAGGTGTTAGAAGTGAATTTAAAGAAACTAGATTGGCTCAGTAGCCATGACTAAATGGCGTTAGAGCTACTAAAGTCATTAGAGAACAGGGGTTGGATGACTCTACCATTGTCGATGCCGAGTGCTGCCTTGGAGGATTTGTGTTCTTTAGCACAACGAGTTGATCAGGGATAAAGTTATTGAGATCATAGATTAAGTTATACACTTGCTTATACTAGATAGTGAAATTAATCCTGATTAGATGGTGACAACTATTTATGCCAAACATAATCTATAACAGAGGTGGAAACTATGGGGGTGACATGGAAAAGTTGGGTAGAAACTGCTGGCTAACGCGATGGACTGTGATTTCCATGATATCATCTCTTTCGATGAGAAATAGTGTAGAAAATTGACAAATCTTGGGAAATGCATCCATTTCTGAACCCTGCTTAACGTTTGTGGCCTCATCAATTCTGGTCTTGAGGGGTCTAAGTACACTTGACGAAATATGTGTGAACCACTGGGTTTTGTTCACAACGGCTTTGATTGAGCAGTAGCCAACAAAAGGTGGAGATGTAAATTCTAGACGGCTATTGCCACCAATCTCATCGGACTCACATTTGATCATGGGCCTATCTTCCTTGATATCAAGAGCTCCACCATCCCATAGAAGTCCTTAAGGCCTTTTAGATTCCAGGTTATGTGGACTAGACACCCAATGTACAAGGAGACAATTGATGAGACTTGAGAAAATTCAAATGGTAACATAGAAGGTTAATAATTTAAAATCTTGATTATTAGATTGGAATAAATGTACTTTTGGTAACTTGTTCAAAAGTAAATTTATATTAGCCATGCGCTTCAACAGTGTTAAACAAGTCCTAGCCAATGTTGACTCTACTTATCCATGTGGGATCAAATCAAATCTTCTTTACCAATACATCGAGATCCTAGAAAGGAAGGATATGCTTTGGTATCAAAAATTGAGGCTAAACGGGCTCTCTCATAGTGAGAGAAATACAAAATTCTTCTTTTCTACAATCATCAATAGAAGAAGCAGAAATAATATATCTAAGCTAAAGAATGAAGATGGTAGTTCGGTCAATGACAATTCTAAACTTAATAGGGCTATTATTTAGTATTTTCAAAAGATTTATCATGACCTTGCACCACTGGAGATAGATAATCTTCAGATTAAGTGGCCCACTAATATGGATTTTGATAGGAGGATTTTGGAAGCTACCTTCTCTATGGAGGAAGTTAAAAAAAGCCTCTTTTCTCCATAAGTTTCTCATAGCTCTCGGGCCAAACTAGCTAAATGCTTTCTTTTTCTAAAAAATAGATAAATTAATAAATATCATATCATGCAAGAATATTTTTAAAATAACTAAAAAATATCTATAGAATACCCATGAGATGTGTAAAAGATTGGCAATATAGCTCATGAAATGTAATTATTGACTACAGGCAATTCATAAAAGAAGCTGTTCTTCAAAGTGGAATTCCGTTCAACAAGGCTAATGGAACGACGCTATTTGAGTACAATGGAGAGGATGCTAGGTTCAATAAGATCTTCAACAATGGCATGTCTAATCACTCAACCATTATAATGAAGAAAGTCCTCGAGGTTTACAAAGGATTCGAGGGCCTATCCTCATTGGTAGACGTAGGTGGAGGGATTGGAGCTACCCTTAATATGATCATCTCCAAGTATCCTACAATTAAGGGTATCAATTTCGACCTGCCTCATGTCATCAAGGATTCTCCGCTTTTTCCTGGTATTCTACAATTTTTTTTTTAGAAAGAGCAACTCAAATTTTAACCTAACTTGAACATACGAATATTATTTCTAATTAACTATTCAATATTGTTGAGTTATAAAGTTGGATTCATTATTATTTGAAATAGTGCCTATTTTGAGAAAATGCATGAAACCTATCTGGTCACTAGTCTGATTGTGCACGGTTTTGTCTTTGAAGATGTCTAGAAAGGAGAAAAAAATCTTCCTATTTATGTGCACGAAGTTATCTCTTCACTTATTTAACATAGGACAATCCTCCTTGCAATATAATCACAATAAAGAGATGGTCATGATATTGTATTAGAGGCCTCAGTATGATTTTTCATATATACCATGATTGTTGAGTTTTGAAATCGAGTCAATTATTATTCAAGGTATTGTTAATTTTAGGAGAAGGTGTGCAACACATTCAGTTGTGAACCTTGACTTGCACAAATTTGCCTTTAAAAAAGTATTTTGAAGGGATAATAAAAATCTTTATATTCATAAAAGAAAGATCATATTTTTCACTCATCTTATATGAGATATTTTATCTATAACATAACTCTTAGTAAAAAGATATTCATATTACCATATTGGAGGTACCAATATAAAATATCACATTCAGTGCAATTATTCAATTTGGATGTTGAGCCCATTTTTATTTAAAGTATTGCCCATTTTAAAGGAAGGCGTGAGATATCTCCAATCGCTACCCAGTGCGTATATAATTTCATTGTTGATCAGATGCCCCAATAGTGGAGAAAGTCTTCACACTTATAAGCTAGAGTTCATCTATTTATTCAATTAATATGAGATAATTTATCCTATAATAGATATAAATCATGAGATTAATTATATTTTTCAAATGTGTAGGTGTTCGACACATAGGAGGAGACATGTTCGTTAGTATTCCCAAAGGTGATGCCATACTCATGAAAGTAAGTTTGAATTTTCACAACATTTTCTCATTATTATTTGTAATATATTTATTAATGTAGTGAGCTATATAAAGAAAAAAGGAGCAAAAATAATTGCCCATTTAGATATACTTCGGCTAA
This sequence comes from Nepenthes gracilis, assembly GCA_033239525.1. Classification (NCBI taxonomy): domain Eukaryota; kingdom Viridiplantae; phylum Streptophyta; class Magnoliopsida; order Caryophyllales; family Nepenthaceae; genus Nepenthes; species Nepenthes gracilis. The sequence continues at coordinate 2,908,182 of BSYO01000019.1, read as the reverse complement.
AATAAGAATCCAGGAGATTTTTTTATATGTTCATTGCCACATTTAGTATCCATTACCACATAAATTAGAACAATCAATATAAATTTAAGATGACATTGTTTATTATTGAATTTTAGAGACAAATATTTCCATATAGACTTATTCGGGCTACCATCCTTTGCCCCTACCTGTGGCACACCCGACTCTTGCTATTTTATATTATTATTTTTATGTAAATTAAGTAATATAATATTTATTTTTCGATAGTATATATTTTATTCTGATTTTGAACTATTTGACCAACCAAACATACTAATAGCTAAACATGAATTTCGGTAGTGGATATGCCATAATTGGAACGACGAACACTGCATGAAATTATTGAGGAATTGCTACGCATCTCTTCCCCAGCATGGTAAGGTCATAGTGTGCGAGTCCATCCTTCCAACCGTAGTTGAAACCACCACTGCTGCCAAGGTAGTCTTTCATCTTGACCTGATCATGTTTGCTCAGACTACTAGCGGTAAGCAGCGATCGGAGAGCGAGTTCGAGGGCTTGGCCAAAGGAGCAGGATTTCAAGGTTTCAAAGTAGTTTGTTCTGCTTATAATATGAAAGTCATGGAATTTCTAAAGAAGAATTAAATTCCACTGAATTAATTCTATAATATGTTTAAATTTTCAAGGATGTAATAAGAAGGCAAGCAAATTTATTTTGTTCGCTGGATGGTTTGATTAGTTCGGTAAGTTTCATATGTAAGTCATTAATAATTTAAAATAATATTAAAAAAAATTCTCTATTATGAATTTACTATCGATTGTAGATAACTACTAATTTTTTACCGCATGTATTTTTTTGCATTATTAAATTTTTAGAAACTGATATTGTATCTATATTGATCTATCTTCTCTTATTCTATTATTTTTTATTGTACTGTTATTATATCCTATATATCATTTTATTATGATTATTAATTCTTATTTTTACATTTCTAACTCTATAAAAGATGTATATATATATATATATATATAAGAAGGAAAAATATTGAAAAAAATAGAGAAATATAATTAATTTTCAAAGAATCAGTCATCTACATCATGTAATTTTATTTTACTACTTGTTCCACAATTTTTTATTTTCTAACATTCTCCTCTATTTATTTATTTATTTACTTATCTAATATTGTTAGATATACAAAAATTGCAAAATTTATTAAAATTGGATGTCACAAAATATACAGACCATAGAGTTATACACAGCACTAGAAAAGGTATGGATTTTTATTAAAGGTTTATGTTATTTATTAGTTCTAGATTGATTTAATTAATGTGATGATGGTAAATATATTTATAATAGATCACAAATTTAAATTTCTAATACAATATATTCATGAAAAGCTCATAATGTCTAATTTTTATTAAAAAAACATATTTCTTAGATTTTGATAGCACTAGAAAAACTCAAATTAAATTAATTCCATAGTATATAAAAATCTCAAATTTATGTTTACAATGTGCATTGACACAAAGAAATTATTTTTTATATAAATTTATAATTTCCCAATTTGAATATATTTGATCAAATATTCATAACACAAAATAACCCTATATGTTTTATGTAGATATGCTAGCATGAAATGACATGATATGAAACTATTAATAAATATAATTATGAAATAATACAGTAAAATTTTTCATCCATCGAAATCTATTTAATAAGCAAGTTATGAGTCACATATTATAAATATATCTTATCATATTATATTAATATTTTAGATATATCTTACTTTGTCATATAAATACGACTTATATTTAAATGGGTTATACATATTGCATTTTAGTATATATTTATTTAGTAAATTGTATTTGTATTTGCTTTATTAATACTGATAGGTATAACTGTAGATGTGTTTAGTTGATGAAGGACCGCTCAGGTCATGGTGCAAAATGGGTTGGGTTCACATCAAGGCCCACGAATATAGCCCATTGCGGTCCCCAGGTGTAACTTACTACAATTGGATTTTGCGTACAATCCCATGACTAGCAGGCTACTACCGGCAAACCAAACTGATCTCCTTTATTTAATATAGTATCTCATGCCATAGAAAATTCACATGGAAAATCGTCTTTCTAGCATTGTAAAAGGAAAGCACCTGATGAGAAAAAAAGATGAGGATCTGGGGCATTCAAATTTGACAGTACGCAATATTTTTTATTTGGACGTTCTTTTCCACTCATTTTTATCATTTCTTTTCAAATTATCTTTCTCTTAATAAAGAAATTTAAGTTGAGCGTCAAAGTGCCTGTCGAGGAGTAAGCCTTGATTGTCCTCTGATACTCTGAATTTTAGTTGTGATGCGAGGTCCCAAGTCATCAAAGATAGTGATTAGATCCAACTTGTTAATCCTTGAATACTCGACAAATGAGACAGTGCCGATCAAGATCCACCAGGAATCAGGATTTTGAAACGTATCAAATACTATCAGTAATCTTGTCTAGTTCATCTTAGCACACACTCTTCTATTTATATCTCGATAAGATATAAACATAATATATTAATATGAATTGACATTTTTCTACGATACGCATAAACAACTTCAAAATAGGAATTTATTTTAAAGTAAGATCATGCAAATACTATTTGTGTAATCTGGTCTAGAAAATTTCAATTAATATAAAATAGGTGCTAAATTATAAAATTGAGAATAAAAATCAAAAGGTATAAACTAGGAATAAATTTGATAAAAAAAATAGACAAAAATAAAATTATATTTGTTTTCGCTTTAATAAAAAATAGATTTGTGATTTTTTCGGTAGGGAGACTTTGATATTTATTCAATGATTAAAATTAGAAATCGAGTAGATAATTTATAAAGATTATATTAAATAATTTAAATAGATATTTAATATTTACTATGTATTTATTAAATTTTTAATTTTTACTATTGAGTAGATATGAAAATCACTCTAGTATGAGGGCTGTAGCATCACTCCCGATAATCCAACGAATATAATATTTTTGGAAAGTTAATCTAGATAAAAAAAAATTATCAACCATAACGGTGCATTTACTTGGATTAAAAAGAATATGGAAAAATGAAAATAAATATTATATAATAATTAAATTAGTAGGAACAGAAATATAAGAATACATAATCTCTTATTCGTTGATAGAAACCAAGAAATATTTTTACTTTTTTTGTCTGACAAAATAAGAATAAATGTAAATTAATTATATAAAAATATTTGATATAAATGTGTAGAAATTTGGAGCCATTTTTTTAATGAATGGATGAAAAATAATTTTTTCTAACGTAGAAACTTAAGCCTTATTATCAATTAGGAGAATGTCAATTCCTGAAAATGCTGAAATTAATTGAACAACGTTTAAAAAGTTTAAAGCAAACACAACATCAAAATCAAATGATATAACATGTTGATATAGTATTTGGTTTACAGTAATAATTATAAGAATAACATTTGAATTTGACTTGGTTAAAATCAGTCCATTTAATCGGTATCGTCCAACTAATTTAAAATTTTATAAGATTTAATTGTTAATTAATTAATATTATTATAGGATTAATTTTTATTTAAACTAATCTTATAAATTAACCAATCAATTGTTGCTGTTTCAGCTTCATTTGAATTGATTTGCTGCCATCCGATGAAGACGGAGAATAAGTCGGCTATATAATAGAATAAATATATAAGCTTATAGATCCCAAATCCGGGCATAATAACAAACAAATTATAAAATTTTATCATCAAAATAATAATAAAGTGGGATCGATACCATAGCTCCGAAGGCAACTAAGTAGGGTCGTCCAAAAATGGCGTTGTAGATCGAGGGCATGTCACGTCCTGCATTATTCATCTTAATCATAGAAAATGTGTGTTCATTTTAATAATTGTAAATTACAATAAATAATTGTTTCCCTCGATCACCTGCAGCACCTCGCACTCGGGTTCGACGATGCTGGGTGCAGCCAAGACTTCCCACATGCTCCTGGCATATTTCTCTTGGGATGCCATCGTTGTGTCATTAGCTTGCATATCGGATTTCCAGTTCTCTGCTCTTGAGATGTGCATAATCTCATACTTTTCGAACGTCTGGGCCTGGGCCTTCGCATTCGCATTCGCCTTCGCAAGTATTTGGCGAGATGAGGGTTGGACGTCTCGAAGACACCTTGAATCTGATTAACCTCTAGCTCCGAGTTGCTATGCACGATCAACGCTTTCGTTAAGAACTCCCTGGCCAATCTAGGCCCTGCATGGAAGGCCTTGTACTCCGCCACATTGCTGGTGATCAAAAACCCGAGCGCCAGGGAGTATTTGATTTTTGAGCCGTCAGGGGTTCTAAGTATGACTCCGGCCCTGACGCCTGCTTGCAGGGTCGATCCGTCAACCTGGAGGGTCCACACATGCATGCTTGTGGTGCCTATGTCCTCGACTTGGTATGAGGCGTCAAGAGTAGCTATCGTTGTCTCGACCACAAAATTTGCAAGGGCTTAACCCTTCAAGGCTGGCCTCTGTAGGAATTTAGAAATAATTTGGCAAATTCTATGTTCAACAAATGGAGAAATCGTTGAATTTTGTCACAGTTAATTTTAGTACTGACATTAATGTATCCGTTGTTCCATATCATCAATTTTATATTCACTTCTTCGAATGTTATATGTTTGTTGTCACAATTATCAAAATTATTTTTCATATCATTTATAAGGCATCTGTGGCTAAAACTTTTTGGATTCACTCTTTCACCATTATTATAACAGATAAAAGTAGTTTAACATGTCACAATCAAAAAAAGATAGCAAAAGAAGATGGAAGATCCATGAAGACGAAGCTCTTGTTGCTAGTATATACCGGTACACACAATGCTGGCAATGGTTTCAAGTCAGGTTACTTGCTTGAGTTAGCGAGGATGTTACGACAAAAATTGCCAAATTCATCTTTGAAGGCAACCCCACATATTATTTCCAGGATAAAGACGTTGAAGAAGTATTTGAGTGTTGTATATGATATGATAAGGGGTACGAATACTTTCGAATTTGGGTGGGATGATTCACGGAAAATGGTTGTTGCTGAACCATATGTGTGGAATGCGTACATATCGGTATGGTAGTTGTTTTTCATTTTTAATTGCTTCTTAAAATTACTTATTAATCTAGCATCTATTGTATATTAACAATGACTGTGATACACTTTGTGTTTGGAGATAGAGCCACAAGGGAGCTGCTATCTGAAGAAAAAAATCGTTCCCATATTTTAAAGATTTGTCAATGATCTATGGTAAAGATCGTCGTGGCAGGAGGACAGAATCACAAGTCAGTTGGTAACATCATTCTTTGAGCTGCAACTTAATGAACCAGAGAACGAGCAGTGAAGCGTGAATGACGTTCCAGAAGTGAGGATTGAAGACTTACTTGGCACTAATGATTCCCCGAGTTAAAATATACCGCATGTGTCAACTCTAACTGAACCAGAGACATCCAAGGGAAGGAAACAGAATGCCAGTACAGATATGACAAAAAATAGTTGATTCTATTATCCACGCACCTGATTCATTGATTACAAATATTAGAAAGTAATACGGGAATATTACTACTTGACATATACGCTTTTCTATTATATTTATTAAAATTTTAATTGTACGCAGTTTTTACATGATGATATTTTTTCGGAATGTGATTTTGTTATTTTTATTTGTAAGTATTTTAATGAGAGCATGATGATATTTTTAAATTTTCTATATTGAAAAAAAATTTATTTTAATAATAAATTATGTATATTAAATAATATGTATAATAAATATATATTATATTATATAAAATAATATGATAATTATAATATGTATAATTTTCTGTATTATTTTTATAATATGTAATATATTATATATTTATTAAATATATATTTTATACGATACAATAATATAGTATATTAAATAATATTTTATAATAATATGTACATAATATATATATATATATAATTATGTATGTGTATGACATATAATATATATAAAAATATATACATATATACGTGTGTTAATTTATATAATATATTCCCATAATTAATAAGTGTAAAAGCGTCATTCTGATAAATTCTCATATAATTTCTCATACAATTCTACAAACTAAATATTGAAATACAAATTCTCAACTAATTTTATTCCAACAACCAAATATAGGAATAACATTAGAAACTTTATTTTCATCCACCTCTATTCTCCTAAATAACTATTCTATTCCCACTTTATTCCATTCTAACAACCAAACATGCCGTTAGATGGGAAGACGCTATTCTGCGGAGCGAGATTTTTGCCCCATTTATTATTTTTTCTATTTTACAAAATTTGAAAAATAAAAAAATATTAAAGGGGTAAAAATCCTATTCTACTGAGCAAGATTGCCCGCCTCTAGAAAGATTATCGATTAGGGTTCTTTGCAAATTTATTGACTTTTAGTAGAGTTTTCTATCAATTATTTAAATACTATTATTTATATACATATTTATATATTTATTTATATTAGAATTATTTAAAATAAACATAAATATCAATTTATTTTAATTTTTTTTCTCCCACTCATATTTCTTTTTATACTAATTTTGACAATTTTAATAAAAATAAATATATAAAATAATATTTTTGGGTCAATAATATAATTCTTTCATTCTTTATTGTGTAGCATATAATGTTATTTTCTTGTAAGAAATAATGATAACAATTCTCTTTTAATAATCCCGTGAAGGGTTTCTATTTTGTTTTAAAAATTATATTCGAAAATTATTTTATCTACAAGTTTATGCTTTTTAAGTATATTTGAGAAAGTGGTAAATTAATTTAAAACTTGTTATTATTATTGTTTTTTTAAAATGATTTAAATGCGTCGGACCAACAAAACAAAACGACAATGTGAAGTGGTCTCCAGCTAATTGCCGGTTGGCTGACGGGAGCTGTCGAAAATTAAACCGATTGAAAATATTATTATTTTTTATTTTTATAATTTGAAGTGTTAAATTTATATTATTTCAAAGAATTTGGTTATAAATATATATATATTAAAACAATAAAAGTATATTTTCTATTTTCTTATATTTTTTTGTAACTAAAAAAATATATATGTTAAATAAATAAATAAGACTTATTGTGTGGGAGAAGTTAAATATCCGCGTTTTCATATTTATAAATAAGAAAATTATAAATGAGCGTCAGACTAATATTTTTATATGGATATTTGCTTGTTATCTCAATAAAAGAAAACGTATACACAGCGAATGTCTGAGACACAATCGAAAAATTAAAAGAAAAAAAAAAACTGCGGCTCTTAGTTTTTCAGATAAATGATTAAGTGAATTATTTTGTTTATTTTGCGGTATTTGGTATATATATATATATATATCAAATTTTCTTTATTTATTAATATTTAATATATAAAAAAATTAATAAAATTATTATTTTTTGTCATAAGTGATAATAATAATAGACTAATATAATAAATAATATCATGGTATATATATATAATAATAATAATAACTGGATAGTACATTAACTAATAATGTATGTCTACACAACTAAATATATAAATAAATAAAATATTATACGGTTAAAAATGTTAATGGGGTCAAGTAATGGTATTTCTACATTATCTTTTAAGTAATATGTTAATATAAAGTCTAAAATATAAAATAATTAGAGTAAAAATATAAAAACGAAGGTACATAGTGCATTCACCTGCTTTTTTTCTCTTTCAGTAATAAAAATTTATTCTTAATGTCAAAGGATATTTTTTATTTATCATAAAATATTTTATTTATTTATGTAAATAAATTTATATTAAAATAAATAAATAAATAATATATTTCTGGCTTTCGAAAGATTTTTCAAATATATAGATAAAAAAGGCAAAATATGGTGGGGTTACACAGAAGCAATAATGGAAGGGCATATCACGGGGCTTGCTTTTTCTCTTTGAAAAATCAATGCAATAAAAAAATCGACAAGACGAGACATAAAGAAAAGTTATAAAAAATAATAAGAATAATAAATCTTTATTTAGGTTGAATTAACGAAAGGGAGGGATAAGAGTGAGTTTACAAACAACCGTAAGAAAAACCGTTGGTTCTTCCTCTTGCTTCTTGAGTGGAGAATAAACACGATGAGTTTGGAATCCTCTCTTCTCTCTTCTCTGGCTCAAAAATTAGGTGACCTTTCGGTTGATGAGGTGAAACTTTTAAAGGGTGTGAAAGACCAACTTCAAAGCATGCAAAGGGAGCTAAAATGGATGCGGAGCTATCTAGGGGATGTTGACGAAGGACACGAGGAGAGCAGCTATACTCTTCGTACTTTTAAAGCAGAAGATCGGATCGATTCATTTATTTTGTTAGAAGACACGACGATGAGAAAAAGCTTTCTTGGGAGGCATGGTTTTTCCTTCTCCGACTTTCTCGTGCAGAGACATCAGATAGCATCTGAGATTAAAGCCATCAACACACTGATACGAGAAAACAAGAAGATGTTCGAAACATATCATGTTAGCGGGAGGAATGAACAAATTCCAAGGCGGCGGCCTGTTACCGGCCTCATCGCAGCTGATATTCCGGCACCACCGACCCAGCTGAGAACCCGCAAAAGCTCCCGAATAACACAGCCTCCACAAAAATATCGGAACTATATATAATAATAATAATTATTATATATATATATATAACATATAGTTTGTTGGCTTTCTGTTACAAGCCATATACTGTATAAATATTGTTAGGATACACGTGCACTTCTTTATTCTGTTACAAGTCATTTTTATTCTGTTTGCTATATATACTGTTGGCTGCTGGTGATATGGATATAGAAAAATATACAATTTCTATTCTGTCTCCAGTCCTCTCACTCTCCCCCCCTCTCTCTCTCTAACTTTCCTCCTCCTCTGATATTTCTATCTTCCTGTTCATCTTCTTCCCCCTTCCAGAACCTCCCCTCCCCTTTTTTCTACTTTACTCTCTTCATCACCGGAGTGTACGAGTAGTGCACGCAGGAACAAACTGGTTCGGATCGGTCTGTTTGCATCATTTTGATACTTTTATTGAGAGGACATGGCTAGGGGATGGCGACAATGTACAGGGCACACGATGAGTCCATCTCCAGTATCATGCAGGAGTTGAGAGACCATGCAGACCGAGAACATCGATAAGTATATTGTTGGTTTGGAGGACGATGTTGGAAGGTTAGTTAATAAACTAACCACAGAAGAACATCAAGAGAGAGTTTTGTGCATTGTAGGTATGGGTGGCTTTGGAAAGACTAATCTAGCAAAAGAACTTTACAATCATGAAACTATCAAACAACACTTTAAGCGTGCATGGGTTTCCATATCACAAGAATGGAGCGTTGATGACATTCTAGTTCAGATCTTGAGGCAAGTCACCGATCAGGAGAAAAAATCATATAAAACTAGGAGTTCTGAAGAGTTGGTGGCGGAGGCCACTGGTCAGAAGAAAAAATCGGATGAAACCAGGAGTTTTGAGGACTGGAGTTTCGAGGAGTTGGTGGCGGAAGTACATAAACATTTGAAGCAAAATCTTTATTTGATAGTGCTCGATGATGTCCGGGAAAAAGAAGCTTTGAAAAGCTTACTCCCAGCATTTCCTGTTAGAAATGAAGGAAGTAAGATTATTATTACCATTCGTATTCTTGATGTTGTTCAAGTTCCAAGTTTGTCTTCTTTTATCCATGAGCCTCGAACGCATAATGATGTTGAATCTTGGGATTTACTAACCAATATAGTCTTGAATCAGTGGCAAATCGTTAATAACTGTTAACTTATTGGTGATTTTGAGAGGTTGGGCAAGGAAATGTTAGCAAAATGTGCTGGGCTACCCCTCGCCATAATTGCTTTGGGTGGAATCCTTTGTTGGAAGTACAGTATTGAGGAATAGAATACAACAAGCAAGAATGTAATTACAGAAGTGATGGAAGGCACTAGTACACAAGACTATCGCACTGTAAAAGAGGTTTTAGCCTTAAGCTGTCACGAGTTACCTTATTATTTGAAGCCGTGCTTTCTGTATTTTGCTCTTTTTTTCGAAGATTTTATGATCCCAATTGAAAGGTTGATTAGAATGTGGATATCATAAGGTTTTATAACAAATGAACAACGTTGTGGACAAGAGACATTAGACGATGTAGCAAGACAGTTTTTAGATGAGTTGATTCAACGTTATGTCGTTCAAGTTGAGAGAAGAAATTATAAAGGGAAAGTCAAAAAAAGTTCAAATTCATGATTTGATATGAGAATTTTGCATTCAAAAGGCAAAGGAACGAGATTTTTTTCAGATATTTTCTCAATTTTCTGCTACACAGACACAAATCCAAGGTGGAACAACAATACAATCACGTCGAATTAGCTTATATTCTTCTTCAAGGTATTATTTAAAATTATATTTTACAAAAATTGCAAGATTTTGGATTTGGTACGGTAAAAATAATAATTTATACTTCATCCATGAATTACTTTATTGTTATTATAAAACACATTCGCTATTCCCAATAGACATTAGTAATTATGATGTAGAAAGTGATTTGTAAAATAATTATAGGGGAATATAAATGTTTAGCATTTCTCAATTTTAAAATTGGGTTAGAATATCGAATAGAGGAGAGGAAAATCAGCCAGTTTGTTTTTCAATAGCTTTTCATCATACTTTTGCTACTTATAACTTTTTAAAACTATAGGCTTTATAGTTTCATTTTTCTTAGAATTTTGTTAACTAGTGTTACCATAAAATTATTTTTCTTAATAATATTCTTTCACGATAACAAAAATAATGCAATCCCTAAACAATATATAGAGCCAATTTTAATTTTTTTCTTAAATTTTTATTAAATCTAAATAGGTGCTACATATAATGAGTGGGGTTGTAGTTTGGTTAAAATAAGTAGTATTACTCTAAAAATATCATTTTGTAAAGAGAAATGTTATTTGTCTCCCTACACCCCATCTGCAACTCTTCTATCTATATGTAGGACTCATTATGGTTGTTGGGATTCGTTGGCTGCTGAACACTGACGGTGGCCAACGATGTCAGTTGTCGCCTTATGGTGACGGGAAAACTTATATCTGGTGTGATCATCGTAGGCCTATTTGGCTCCACTTGGATTGGCTGAACGGCTGCTAGAGTAGCGTATGCCGAGGCTTGTCAACATTGATATCATTTCCCATTGGTTGGCACCCTGGAACCAGTGCTTCCTGTGCTGGCAGTCTGCGGTTCCCTCTGCAGAGACGCGACCAACGCTAATTAGCTACGTTTTAGGAGTGCCTAGTGGGCTTTGTCACTAAATCTCCCGGGACGCTGTCGCTGGGTTGGGCCCATCTGCTGATCAAGCACGTTTTCTTCCGGTTAGGCATCGTTGGTTTCGGCCTAGATCCATGGCAGACCCATCAAATCATAATGTTTTTGATTGGAAAGGATTATTGATCCCCCTCTGATCTCCAAAGAGTGAGTATTGATTAAATTAATTGTCGATATATATATGTGTGTGTATCTGTGTGTGATCTCAAGGGATTGCAAGACTTTAGGTGTTTGACAATTTATGATTTCATTTGTATGTCAGATTTCTCCATTCTTGTGTTTATACAGAATATGTAGATTTAATATTTTATGTGATTTATAATAGCTCTCATCTGTATCGTTTGCTATATAATTTTTAATAATTTGTCTTATAATAAATTAATTATGCACCTCGCTATTTCCCCCGGCCAAAAATATTCTATTAAATTTTATTTTTCAAATATTGTAGTTCAAAGCTGGCACTTTCCGTCATTTTTTTAGTTTTATTTTGTCTTTTATTTTTTTATTTTAATTAGAAACGTATATATTAAATATTTCATAACAATATTCAACGATCAATTAATAGCATCTGCCTTAATAAACGTGTGATTAATTAATAATATTATGCATAATTAGGTTGAATTCACTGTGTGACGTGCGGTATTGAATGAAGGGGTAGTGCTCCACAACAAGACATTCAAAACTGTAAATATTTTTAGTGTAAATATTTTTTAATCGATTAAAATAATATGTCAAATATTAAGATTTAATATTTCTAACGTCTAAATAAAAGATTAAGACTTTTCAATATATGTATAGCTTTTAATATATTAGCTTATAAAAAATTATATAGTTTAAATAACAATTATCATTGGTAAATACGCCGAGTCATTATAGTATCCACATAAAAACTTGTTCAAATTAGCATAATTTTTGAACGTACGTTATAGCCAAAGACCCAACTCAATCTAGAAAGATAATAGACCGCCATGAACTTCGACGAAACGCCTCGTATGACCCGCGAGAGGTGAAGGTCGCTGGCTTGCCTGTGAGCCGTGGTATCTGATAGGGCATTGGCCTCCCTCCCTCCCGCTTCGGCTCGCTGTACGTTCTTTTAGTATAGGCCTATCCAATCCGATAATAGTCTGTTCCATATAGTGCAAGGAAGCTTGGCGAGGTTTCATGCGAGGGTCCCGCATAATGTGCCATCACCAATAGGAAAAAAATGGGCGCAATGTTAAATTTTAATTTTTTAAATCAATTGTTTACTAGATGAAATATTTTTTACCGGTCGCATAATATTGATTTTTTTTCAGATTTTATAATATAAAATATACTCAAAGAAAATTCTATTATATTATCAAGACGATTCACACAGTTTAATTTATATTTATAGGGGATTTTGTCTTTTGGAAAATGATGGCATAATGCACCTTAAAATCTATGAAGTATCATGGATTATAATCTAGCTTAAAGAAATATAAATTTTAATTTAAATATTTAAAAAAATTATATTCAAAAATTATTTTATCTACAAGTTTATTTTAGCTCCGAAGGCAACTAAATAGGGTCATCCCAAAATGGCGTTATAGATCGAGGGCATGTCACGTCCCGCATTCTTATATTCATTTTAATCATAGAAAATGTGTGCTTACTTTAATAATTGTAAATTATAATAAATAGTTGTTTCCCTCGATCACCTGCAGCATCTCGCGCTCGGGTTCGTCGATGCTAGGTGCAGCCAAGACTTCCCGCATGCTCCTGGCATATTGCTCCTGGGATGCCATCGTTGTGTCCTTAGCTTGCTGATCGGCTTTCCAGTTCTCTGCTCTTGAGATGTGCATAATCTCAAACTTTTCGAACGTCTGGGCCTGGGCCTTCGCCTTTGCCTTTGCCAGGTATTTGGCGAGCTGAGGGTTGGACGCCTCGAAGACACCTTGAATCTGATTAACCTCTAGCTCCAAATCGCTATGCATGATCAACGCTTTTGTTGAGCACTCTTTGGCCAATCTAGGCCCTGCATGGAAGGCCTCATACTCCGCCACGTTGCTGGTGACCGGAAACCCGCACGCCAGAGAGTATTTGATTTTTGAGCTGTGAGGAGTTCTGAGTATGACTCCGGCCCCGTCACCTATTTGCGTGGTCGATCCGTCAACGTGGAGGGTCCACACATGATTGCTTGTGGTGCCTACGTCCTCGACTTGGTCGGGGGCGTCAAGAGCAGCTGTCGCTATCTCGACCACAAAATTTGTAAGGGCTTAACCCTTCAAGGCTGGCCTCAGTAGGAATTTCATGTCGAACTGGCGCATCTCTATGGCCCACTTAACCAATCTTTTCGACGTCTTCGGTTTCTACAGGATTGCCTTTAGAGGTTGGTCGATCAGTATAACGATTCGGTGTGCTTGAAAGTATGGCATCAACTTTCGGGCAAAATAAATGAGGGCCGAGGCGATTCTTTCAGCGTGAGGGTAACGGGTTTTCGTGTCTGTTCGTACTTTGTTCACATAGTACACGGGTCTCTGCACGTTTCCCCGCTGCCGAATAAGGATCGAGCTGAGGGCAGTGTCTGACACCGCCAAATAAAGATATAGGTCCACCCCCTCGGAGGAGGAGGCTGGGAACGAAGGGTTGGTGAGGTACTCTTTTGGTTCCTGGAATGCGGATTCGCACTCGTCCGTCTATCGGAATCTAGTCGTATTCATTCCTCTGAGGGCCTTGAAGAACGGCAAGTCTTTCTTTGCGGACTTAGTCAGGAATTGTCAGAGGGTAGCAAGTCACCTTGTGAGCTTCTGGACCTCCTTCACAGCCCGCAGAGGGTTCATGTTGAGGATCGCCCTGATTTTCTCCGAGTTTGCTTCAATGCGCGCTGGGACACTATGAAGCCCAAGAACGTTTCGGAGGTCACCCTGAACACGCACTTGGCCGAGTTGAGCTTCATTGTGTGGGCTCGAAGCATTTCAAAGGTTTCCGCCAGATCGCGAAGGTGATCGTTGGTGACTTTGTATTTCACAAGCATGTTGACTACATATACCTCTATATTCCTCCCGATCTGGGCTTTGACCATCTTATTCTCTAGTCGTTGGTACGCTGCGCCAGCGTTTTTCAGATCGAAGGGTATAACCTTATAACAGTGGGTCCTTTGATTGGTCATGAACGCGGTTTGTTCCTCGTTGTCCGGGCTCATCCTTATCTGGTTGTAGCATGAATAGGCGTCCATGGAACTCAGAAATTCGTGTCTGAACGTGGAGTCCACCAGCTGGTCTATTCGCTGCAGTGGAAAACTGTCTTTTGGGTAGGTTTTGTTTATGTCCGTAAAGTCGATGCACATTCGCCACTTGCTGCTACTCTTCTTCACGAGGACGAAATTCGATAGCCAATCCCGATACTGGACTTTCTTTATAAATTCTGTGTCGAGTAGCTTCTTCACCTCTTCTCTTATGGCAATCAGTTTTTCAACAAAGTGGTTCATGCGGTTCTATCGGACGGGTCTGTGACCGAGATCTATGTCTAACTTGTGGACCATTACTTCGATAATCATTCAATAATTTGCCAATTTAATAGCTGTTTCAATGTTTTTTTATTTTGATTAAAATTAGGTAAAAAAATGGGCTCTACTTTTCATGTTTGGGCCTAATAGGATGATTACTACTTTTGCCTTTTTTGACTGATTCATGGGTTTGATATGTTAATCACTTAGATTAGTCTAGTTGATGCTATAACCAATATGAGTAAAATGTATATTTTGATTTGTGTGTTATTTATACTCAATCTTATGTTTTTATTTTTATATATTTACATGAAATATCAATGCATAAATTATATATATATATATATATATATATATATATATATTACATGATTATATAGCATTTTTTTTTTTACAGATTATCATTCTATTATGAGTATTGTTTTTGAGCTTCAAACTCTATAATTTAAATTCTTATAATTTGAAAATATTCTCATATCATATTTGCTATCTAATTTCTTCTACAGTTAGTTAAAACCGATGTAGCTGAATAATTTTCGCAATCCCAATTTTTAATGAAGAGTTTTAGAGGTGACATAGAAGCCAGCCGACACCAAATAACAAATTATACTTGATATTACGTGAGGCGTACGAAACTTAAGAAATGTTAAATATAGGCAATTTCATGGAATTTACTGATCAATTACATGTCATATTTTTTACAATAATTTTAGCAAATTATATTTATTAAATAACCCACTACTTAAAATTAAATAAGGTACAGCAATATTTTTCTTTAGCTTTATATTTGATAAATACTATTCTAAGTGTTATATTTATATTATTTCTAAGCGTTAGGATTTTTAGCAGATGGAAAAAAAAGATTCTGGTGCCTTTATTCAGGGATGTGCATAGATTTCGGAAGTAATTGTTACAATGGAGATTACCTTTTGAGAAGAGCGCAGAATCAGGGGAGAAGACCGTTGCTACACAATGACGGACGCGTGGGCCAAACTGGAATTGAGCCACTTGAGGCCTGATCTTCCGCAAATCTACCGGTCAAACTTTCAGTCAATGGAAGCGTTAACTGTATTAGGTCTAAGTGGACCATCCCGCTCTTCAGTCTTTACTAGCTCATCAGCCTTTCGTCCGGTCAACGATTAGCATTGACCATCCAGGGGTGACCGGACCGCTATGGATCTCGGCCTCTCCTTCTTATTAGGCTATCCAATCACTAATGTACCCATCAATTGTATATTAGATAACCCATGCTTATATATTTATATTTTTGCCTATTTATAAAAATAGTGTCTTGTAAGTTGCAGAAAACAAAAAAAATATTTATAGTTATATTTATATATACTTTTAAGAAATTTTTAAATATGTAGAAGCTCGACCTCTTGACGCAAAATCTTACCTAATTTTTGAACCATAAACGAGACGGTGGCAAAGTTCAAAATAGCATGATGATTTAGATGGGTGGATACTATTCCCTGGAGCAGGATTTTTGTCTAATTTATGATTTTTTTTTTGTTTTATAGAATTTAAATAATAAAAAAAATATGAAAGGGGTAAAAATCTTACTCCACAAAACAAGATCGCCCGCCTCTATGAAGATTATCCGTTAGACTTTTTTTCAAATTTCTTGACTTTTGGTAAAGTTTTCTATAAATAATTTAAATAATATTATTTATATATTTACTTATATCAAAATTATTAAAATATAAACATAAATATTAATTTATTTTCTTCCACCCGTATTTCTTTTTATACTAGTTTTGACAATTTTAATAAAATAGATACATAAATAAATATATAAAATATTATTTTTTTGTCACTTATATAATTCTTTCTTTCTTTATTGTGTAGCATATAATGTTATTTTCTTGTAAGAAATAATTGTAACAATTCTCTTTTAATAATCTCGTGAAAGGTTTTTATTTTGTTTTCAAAATTATATTCCAAAATTATTTTATCAACAAGTTTATGAAAAAATCGTATTTAAATATATTTGAGAAAGTGGTAAATTAATTTAAAACTTGTTATTATTATTGTTTTTTTTAAAATGATTTAAATGCGTCGGACCAACAAAACAAAACGACAATGTGAAGTGGTCTCCAGCTAATTGCCAGTTGGCTGATGCGAGCTGTCGAAAATGAAAGGAGAAACAGTTAATAAAAATTAAACTGATTAAAAATATTATTATTATTTATTTTTATAATTTGAAGTGTTAAATTTATATTATTTCAAAGAATATGGTTCTAAATATATATATATATACATATTAAAACAGTAAAAGTATATTTTCTATTTTCTTATATTTTTTAGTAAGTAAAAAAAAAAGATAAATAATATCATGTTATAGATATATATATATAATAACTGAACGGTGCATTAACTAATAATGTATGTTTACAGGGCTAAATAGATAAATAAATAAAATATTATACGGTGAAAAATGCCAATGGGTCAAGTAATGGTATTTCTACCTCATCTTTTAAGTAATATGTTAATATAAAGTCTAAAATATAAAATAATTAGAGTAAAAATATAAAAACGAAGGTATATAGTACATTCACCTGCTTTTTTTCTCTTTCAGTAATAAAAATTTATTCTTAATATTAAAGAATATTTTTTATTTATCATAAAATATTTTATTTATTTATGTAAATAAATTTATATTAAAATAGATAAATAAATAATATATTTTTGACTTTCGAAAGATTTTTCAAATATATATATATAAAAGGCCAAATATGGTGGGGTTACACAAAGCAATAATGGAAGGGCATCACGCGGCTGGCTTTTTCTCTTTGAAAAATCAATAATTTGAAAGAAGGGAGATTTTGCATTAATTTTAAAATTGACAAGACCAGACATAAAAAAAAATAAATAACAACAACAATAATAAATCGTTATTTAAGTTGAATTGACGACAGGGAGGGATAAGAGTTTACAAACAATCCTAAGAAAAACCCTTGGTTCTTCCTCTTGCTACTTGAGAGGAGAATAAACACGATGAGTTTGGAATCCTCTCTTCTTTCTTCTCTGGCTCAAAAATTAGGTGAGCTTTTGGCACATGAGGCCAAACTTTTATGGGGTGTGGAAGGCCAAGTTCAGAGCATGCGAAGGGAGCTAACATGGATTGGGAACTATCTAAGGGATGTTGATGAAGGACAAGAGGGGAGCAGCCATATACTTCGTACTCGAATAAAAGAGATAAGGAATATCACTTTTAAAGCAGAAGATGTGATAGATTCATTTATTTTTTTAGAAGACAGGAGGAAAAGAAAAAGCGTTCTAAAGAGGTATGTTTTTTCCTTCCCCAACTATCTCGTGCAGAGGCATCAAATAGCATCTGAGATTAAAGCCATCAACACAATGATACAAGAAAATAAGAAGACGTTCGAAACATATCACATTAGCGGGAGTAATGAACAAATTCAAAGGAGGCTGCCACAAGGCAATCCCCTCAACAATGATGACTTTGTTGTTGGCTTGGAGGAGGATGTTGGAAGGTTAGTTAGAGAACTAACCACAAAACATGAAAAAAACGTTTTGTGCATTGCAGGGATGGGTGGCTCTGGAAAGACCACTCTTGCCAAAAAACTTTACAATCATGAAACTATTAAACAACACTTTCAATGTAAAGTATGGGTTTGCATATCACAAGAATGGAGTGTTAATCGCATTTTAGCTGAAATCTTGAAGAAAGACCCCAATCAAATTTGGAGTACTCAGGATTTGATAATGGAGGTATGCACATATTTGAAACAAAAGCTCTATTTGATAGTGCTTGACGACGTATGGGAAAAGAAAGCTTTGGAAAAATTACTCCCAGCATTTCCAAATGAAAGTAAAGGAAGCAAGATTATTATTACCACTCGTCTTTCTGAAATTGTTAAAATTCCAGGGTTGTTTTATTCTTTCCATGAGCCGCGACGGCTTAATGATGTTGAATCTTGGGATTTACTAACCAAGATAGCCTTGAATCAGCGGCAACGAGATGATTTTAAGAGGTTGGGCGAGGAAATGTTGAAAAAATGTGCTGGGCTACCACTTGCTGTAATTGCTTTGGGAGGAATCCTTTATGGAAAGCCCAGTATTGAGGAATGGGAAATGATTAGCAAAGATGTAAGTGCAAAAGTGATGGAAGGTAGTGGTACACAAGACTATGGCATTGTAAAAGAGGTTTTAGCCTTAAGCTATAATGAGCTACCTTACGATTTAAAACCATGCTTTCTTTACTTTGCTCTCTTTCCCGAAGATTTTGTGATTTCAGTTGGCAATTTGATGAGAATGTGGATATCAGAAGGTTTTATAACAAAGGAGCAACGTCGTGGAGAAGAGACATTAGAAGATGTAGCAATGCAAATTTTGGATGAGTTGATCCAACGTTGTGTTGTTCAAGTTGCGAGTAGAAATTATAAAGGGAAAGTGAAAAGTGTTCGGATTCATGATTTGATACGAGAACTTTGTATTAAGAAGGCAAAGGAAGGAGATTTTCTCCAAATATTTCGTCCTCAATCTTCTACTCCACAGGCACAAGTTGAAGGTGGAATAATAGCACAATCACGCCGAATTAGTATATATTCTTCTTCAAGGTATGATTTAAATTTATATCATGCAAAAATTGTAAGATTTTTTATTTGGTACGGTAAAAATGACATTTTGTACTTCATCAAAAAATTACTTTACTATTATACAACATATTTGTTGTTTACTATAGATATTAGTAATTATTACGTAGAAAGTGACTTCTAAAATAATTAGAAATGGGTATAGATGTTTAATATTTATCATTTATAAAATTGGGATAGAGTATCGGATAGAGAAGAGGAAAATCATTCGGCTTATTTAATGATAGTTGTATATCTCACTTTTGCTATTTGTAACTCTCTAAAACTATAGATTTTATAATTCCCCTTTTTTAGAGTTTTGTTTACTAATGTTTGCATAAAATTATCTTTCTTAATATTATTCTTCCATGCATGACAGAAACAGTGCCAATCCTTAAACAATATGTAGCGCCAATTTAATTTTTTTTATTTTTTATTGAATCTAAATAGGTGCTGCATATGATGAGTGGGATTCTAATATGGTTATAGGTGGGTAAAATAAGTAGTATTACTCTAAAAATATAAAATCGTTAAAAGAAACGTTATTTGTCCTCCTACACCCAATTCATAGCTCTCCTATCTATGTGTAAGACATATTGAGATTTAAAATATATATTTGTATATATATATATATAATAAATAAAACGGATTTTATATATAGAGAGAAAATTGTAAATAATTATGAGTGGGTGGAATATGTAAAAAAAGCTTATCCCTAAAATATTTTTTCATTATTAAGTTTTTTTCTTCTAACCAAAATTTTTGACGTGCAGCAATATATGCATTCCGTATCAAGCTCGAAACTCACATTTTCGATCATTGTTTTACTTTCGATTGGGAAGCGATGGAGGACCGTTCAACTTGGCTAATGTGCATAAGAACTTCCCATTACTCAAAGTCCTGGATATTACGATTCCATATAGCAGCGTGAGTGAATTTGTCTTACCGGTTGAAATAGGAAACCTAATTCACTTGATGTACATTAGAATACTATACCGAGCGTTCATAAAGCTTCCCGAATCAATTGCAAATTTAAGAAATTTACTCAGATTAGACTGCTATTATAGTATTGTGGAGGTCCCCAATGGTTTTTTTAAGTTGTTCCGGCTTCAACATATTTTTTCATACGATATGGTGGTCCCCAATGAATGTTCTTTCAGCACCTTAAAGGACTTGCAAACATTGAAGCGTGTAAGAGGAGGCAAATGGATGTTAAAAGGAATGTCAACATTGAGCCCAACTATCAAAAGGTTATATATCCACAGCATGACAACAAATGAACAACTGGAGGCCATATTTCAATGTCCAAGTTTCAAATTAGGCCGCCTTCACTCTTTGAGTTTAGATTGGAGATTACTTGCTAAGCTGCTGAATATAGAATCATTATTTCTTTGCCGTGGCCTGCATGAATTGAAGCTGTCTGGAAGAATAGAGGAAGAAGAGTCTTCTCTACCCAATCTGCTTCCGTCTGACCTAGAGAAATTATCTTTGCAGGGATCTAGGTTGAAATCAAATAAGACCATGTCAGCTCTGGGAAAACTCCCCAACTTAAGGCATCTTTATTTATCTTTTTCATCATACATTGGCAAAGAATGGACTTGCAGTACTGGAGAGTTTCCACAGCTTGAGTATCTTGAAATCGAAGGCCTCTCTCATTTAAAGAAGTGGAGAATTGAAAAAGGGGCGATGCCTCGTCTTAGCTTTCTACGAGTGTCTCGATGTGAAAGACTGACTAGGCTTCCGAAATTAGGTAATAATGTTGTTGTTGTCCGCAAGTAAACCTTCTCTGATTTCTGAAGAGTGAGTGTTAACTAAATTAATTATGGATGTATACATATGTGTGCGTTTGTGTGTGATCTCAAGGAATTGTAAGACTTGCGAATTCTACAAATTATGATTTTGTTTGTATTTTGAGTTGCGTCATTTCCATATTCATATGGTATTTGTAAATTTAATATTCTATGTGATTTATAATATCTCTCATGTGTGGTATTGTTAAATCATTGTGTTTTTATTTTGTTGAATGACTGCTCCGGTAATCTTGTAATAATCTCCATAATTTTATAGTAGCCTTAATTTAGAATGATGGAATAAAAAGGATTCAAAATTGCTTCTAACCATATTTAAATTAAGAGTTGGGGGTACTTAAAATACAAAGAACTTGCTAATAAAGTGGAATCACGGATTTTAAAACTATATTATTTGGTAAATTTATCAAATTTTTCAAAAATAATTCTCCTTGAATTAAATTAATTTTGCATCTTAATTTGTCAACTGACCATTCTATCAAAACTAATTTAATAGCTAATTAATTCAAACTGTTAAATTATTACTGTGGTAGGATTTATGAGGAGATGTCTTCAGGAGAATCTCCCAAATCTTTCTCCTTTGTTGGGATTCTGATCTTCCTGCTGCAAATTTGGGTAGACTCTTTCTTTCTTTCTATTTTCTCATATATACTGATATTCGATTTGTTATCTAATATCTCGATTATCAGTTTTTTTGCAATGATGCAATTGGGTTTATTTGTGCATATGAGGAATATTCATGATTCTTAACTTTGCTTTCTGTTTAAAAAATATTTTATCAATTTTATTCAATGTGAAAAATATTATCCACTCCAATGTTAAAAACCTCTAAAATCTTCCAGTTTTTTTACTTTTAGAAGTCTAATGTTTTTTAGAATCAATATTACCGGGTTGAAATGGGCCAACTTGAATGATTTCCTGCATGATGTTCAAAAAATTTATGTGTCCTTCTCTCCAACTCCATAGGTTCCTTTTTTATCTGTGACTTAAGACTGACATTACTCGACCAGAGTCTTAAAATTCAATTCCATCCGGTGCAAATCACGGAGATGGTCTAAGGCCTCATCGTTTAGTGATATTGTTAAATATCCGCGTCTTCAACTGCATCCAAGACTTACTAGAAATTCCACCCTATTCCCCCTCAATATGTATATATACCTATTAAAAAATAATATAATATTATTAATACGTATTGAAAAATAATATAATATTATCATATTAGTTTACTATGATTATTTATTTTTTAAAAAAATAATTATATTTCTCCATCCAACACATTTTTGAAAAATTGTCCAAAAATGTAATAGTAGATCATATATATATTGTTAGGTCCAACTCGTAGGAGGCTCAAGAGCAGCGAAGTCCAATCTAAAGAATGCCAACCCAGGCGAGCAGTGAGGCCCAAGTTTTCGAATGGCCTATATGGCAGCCTAGAAATAACGGCCAATCAGCACTCTTTACGCTCTATTAATGCGACTGCAGACGACAAATACCAGCCCAGAGAAAACTAGCTAATGATGAGGGAATTAATGCTGTTAATTTGTAGGAGGGATCATCATGGCACTGCGCTGCATGCAACCGTGATCGTCTGACCTTTATATATGAATATTTGTTTGTTTTTATATAAATATTTGTCTGCCGTCTCAGTAAAAGAAAACGTATCTATTGAGAAAATCGAAATATGTGTAGCACAGGGCAATGATGGCAGCAAGCTGGACCACGTGGAACGTCTGACACACAATCAAAAAAAAAAAAAAAAAAAAAACCAAGGCTCTTAGTATTTCAGATAAATGATTAAGTGAATTATTTTTTTTTTTTAATTTTACGGTATTTGGTATATGTATATATCAAACTATTTATTTATTAATATTTAATATATAAAAAAATAAATAAAATTATTTTTTTGTCCTAAGTAGTAATAATAGACCAATATAATAAAAAAATAAATAAATATATATATATATATAACTTGATGGCATACTAACCAATAATGTATGTTTATACAGTTAAGTATATAAATAAATAAAATAATATACCGTTAATTGGGCAAGTAATGGTATTTTTAACCCCATCTTTTAAATAATATGCTAATATATAAAACAAATAGAGTAAAAGTCTATTGATAAACAAAAACCTCAAAAAAACCAAGGATAAAAGCAAAATGGAAAGAAAGATACATAATATATTCACCTGCCCTTCTTCTCTTTCTCTTTCAGTAACAAAAATTTATTCTTGATGTCAAAGGATATTTTTTATTTATTAAAAAATATTTTATTTATGTAAATAAATTTATATTAAAATAGATAAATAAATGATATATTTCTGACTTTCGAAAGATTTTTCAAATGTATAGATAAATAAGGCAAAGAAATAATTGAAGGGCATCACATGGCTTGCTTTTTCTCTCGTCCACGAATTCGAAGGAAGGTAGATTTTACATTAATTACAAAATTGACAGGACCAGACATGAAGAAAAATAAAAAATAATAACAATAATAAATATTTCTTTAAATTGAATTGACAAAAGTGAGGGATAAGGGTTTACAAACAATCCTGAGAAAAATCGTGGGTTCTTCCTCTTGCTTCTTGAAAGAATAAACACGATGAGTTTGGAATCCTCTCTTCTCTCTTTGGTGGCTCAAACGTTTGGTGAGCTTTGGGTTGATGAGGCCAAACTTTTAAAGGGTGTGGAAGGCCAAGTTCAAAGTATGCAAAGGGAGCTAAGATGGATGGGGAGCTATCTAAGGGATGTTGATGAAGGGCAGGAGGAGAGCAACCAAACACTTTGCGCTCGAATAAAAGAAATTAGGAATATCACTTTGCGCTCAACCGATCAGCCATTCCGTCGTGTCCAGTGAGTAGTTGAGTATATTAAGGCCCGAGTGCAGGTCGTCGTTGCTGAAATTGAACTGGCTTGGGCACGAGCAGCTCACTTCGAGTAAGGATGGTCAGAGGCGGAGGTAAGGGCATCGCAGCTAGCCAACATCAATTCACAAGCCTTGACCTAGATCACCACTCTTCAGGAGTTGCTCGAACTTTGTCGGGTATGGCTCAGCGAAGAGCATGTCTTCCACGCACGGCTAGAGGCCGAGCTAAGATCGAGGATCTGGCCGAAGGAACTGGCTCCCATGCTGGAAGGAATGTTCCAGGAAGGTATTCAGCTTAGCCGGAGGATAACTTCACTGGCGGTGCCCCACTTTCATGTGGGCCTCCTGGACACTCGGAATATGGGTGCCCAGACGAGCCCGAGTTAACCGAGTTCGTGATGCTCATTCCGGTCGAGCTCGGAGGGGGTATTGTATTCCACGACCACTGGTCAGCTTTCACTATAAAGAAACTTTATTAGTGAAATTCCATAATAAAATTTCCTTAGGGAAAAGTAATTTATGTGTTGTAATTTGTTGCGTTTCAATGATATCTTTTGTCCTTCCAACCTGAATTTTGGAAGGCCTACCGCCGTCATTTTTGATGGCTAATATCTTTGCATTAATTGCGTGGTGTGACAGTTGAGATTTGGAGGCAGCTGCGGTGTGAGTGAGGTTGGCAGTCTGTCAAATCCCATGATGGGCTGCCTTGGATAGACGTATAGTGCTCTACAGAGGGGACGCGTGTCATGGCCATCATTGGAGGTGACTTTTGCATTTTCCTGCATGATGCCACTTGGCATTCCCATGCGTTGCCTATTTAAAGGGTGCTTCCTCCCATTCTTCACACTTAGGTGCTTGTTTGCTTCGGGTACTCATGGCGAAGAAGAAAAGCTCTCGTTTTTCCTCCATTCGTCAGAAAGCGAGCGACATCAAGTTAGTCATTTTGACGAGCTCCATCACTGCTCTGAGGGTGGACTACCACATTCATAGTGATTGGGCCCATCTCATTCTTGGTGATGGGGTAGGGTGAATGTGCCCCTCGAGGGCTTCATTACTATGTATGAGAACCTCGAGAGGGGTAAACTTTGCTTCCCCATAGGGGTAGGGTGAACGTGCCCCTCGAGGGCTTCATTACTGTGTATGAGAACCTCTAGAGGGGTAAACTTTGCTTCCCCATAGAGCTGAACCTCTATGGGATCTTGAAATGGCGTTCACCTGTGGTACGACTTCACCCTAATGCCATCTGTTTGTCTAGTGTCCTTGTGCATCTTCGTTCATGTTCATGCTTCCAGGCTCGGCTCTCGCTCGGCGAAGGTGATCTTTCGCTTTGTCTAGTCGGAGGATTGGCTTTTGATGTCTCCTCATATAGGTTTTAGTTTCCGGGGTATGAACCTCGACTTGGTAAAAAATTAAAAGAATCTCTTTTTCTTCCTGGCACACCCTCCGAAGTGGGAGATTCCGTTCATGTGGGATCCCGTGATCGATTTCTTCTCCAGAGGCGCTAGCGAAGAGGAAGTGCGGCAGGAAAAGAATCCGATTGACCACATCCAGGAGAAGGTCAAGACTTCGCCACTCACGGTTTTACTTAACCTTTGATCTCTTCACGGTTGTCAGGTGGGAGCGCCCGTGTGACGGCGTGGCAACTACTACCCAGAAGAGGATGGACGGAGCCCTGGTCATCAGAGAGCCATCGAGGGAGTCACCCGAGCGGAGTGGCTCACCATTGTTGCTGGAGTCCTCCTCTGATGAGGACGTGGCAGCCTTGAAGAGGTAGAGGGAAGCCTGAGGCACTTCTAGTAGGAGGGCCTCGATATTGCATGCCGTGTCTGGCCAGTCTGCTAGGTCCACCCCGATGATGAAACCCGAGAACTTTTCTGAGAATACTTCGAAGATACACTTAGAAGGATTCAAAGTCTTTTGGTGTGCACAAAGTAACTTGAAGGACTTAGCCAGATCGCGAATATGGTCTTTGGTGATCTTACTTTTGATGAGTACGTCGTCAATGTGCACTTCCATATTATGGCTTTTCAAACATTTTGTTCATGAGCCTCTGATAAGTGACACCTACGTTCTTCAGACTAAAAGGTATGACCTTATAACAGTAGGTGCCTTGGTTCGTCATGAACGAGGTGCGCTCTTTGTCCTCTGAGCTCATTCAAATTTGGTTGTAGTCTGAGTAGACATTTATGAAGCTCAGTAACTCGTGTCCAGATGTTGAGTCCACCGACAGGTCGATCTTGGGTAAAGGAATACTGTCTTTTGGATAGGCTTCATTAATGCCGATGAAGTCGATATACATTCGCCATTTCTTATTGCTTTTCTTTACCAAGACGATATTAGAGAACCAATCCGGGTATTAGTATTCTCTGATAAAGCCGACATCCAACAGTTTCTTTACCTATTCCCGGATGGAAATAAGTTTCTCCACGGAGGGATTTCTTCACTTCTACATGGTAGGCTTGCGGTCGGGATCAAGGCTCAACTGGTGGATTATTGCTCCGGCTGGAATCCAAGGCATATTGGTGGGAGTCCACTTGAAGATATTAACGTTCTGTCATAAGAACACTATCAACTTATTGCGCAGTGTCCCGGTGAGTAAGCCTCTAATCTGTACGCACCTCTTCGGGTCATCCGGATTTAGTGGGATTAGATCAATTGCCTTACCAGATTGTGCCTCCTGCAAGATTGCTTTATCTCAATGATCAAGCTCCCTTGCAGCATTTGTGCTGCCACTTGGAGCAATTTGGGACTTGTAAGATGTCCGACCAATGATTTGGTCACCCAGTACCTCACTTATACCATATGCTTTATCAGAACTTCATCTTGAGATGCGGTATTGAAGTGACGGCTTCAAACGTTGTTTGGTATGAGCGGCCTAATATAACGCGTTGTACGGAGGGCAAGTCAACAATCAAGAAGATGAGTGTATGACTCGCCGTTCTTGGGCATGTGTTCAAGGTGACCTCCAACTGAATCGCTTCTTAGACGGCTATCGATTTGTTGTTAAGGCCATATAGTGAGCCTTCTTCAGGTTTCAGTTGACTATTTTTTAAACCAAACTTAAAAAAGGTATCAAGATATAGCAAATCTCATAAACTTTCACTGTTAACAAAGACTCATTTCAGTTGGTAGTCAATATTACCATTTGAAATAAGCGCGGACACAATAAGGGAATCTGCATAGGGGGAGATTACATGGTCCATGTCATTATCACTAAAGTTAATGACGTTGTCTTATGTACGCTGCTTCTTTCATAAAATCTGCTACTCCTTGTGATCTGCTGGGGTCTTTGTCGGCCAGATTGTGATCATATTGACCACTCTAACTGCGACCAGGTTCCGTGGCTGGGAAGGCTCTGATCCTTCCCAACCTAAGATGTCAGAGCTCTGTCTAGGGTTCCTGACGAACATGGTGAGGATCCTTCCCAACCTAAGATGTCAGAGCTCTGTCTAGGATTCCTGACGAACATGGTGAGGTGGCCCTTCCGGATGAGTTTCTCGATCTCCCACTGAAGCATCTTGCAATCCTCCTTGGAGTGTCCGGAAGATCGATAAAAATCATAGTACTTAACTGAATTTCCTCCATCAACTTTCCTAGGTGGTTTTGGCCACTTAAAAAATTTCTCCCCACGGATCTACATAAGGACGTTAGAACGTGTGTTGGTTAGGGCGTTAGGTTGATTGATCGGTAATCCCTTCGCTCCGGTACTCTGATCCTGTGCTACTTTCTGCAAGAATGATCGCCGTCATTGTGCTTTTTCTTTCCCTCGACTGAGAATGAGCGAGACTGTTTGGTCCTTTCGGAACGCTTAGCCTCGTTGATTTCTTCGGCCGCTGCGTAAGCCCTAATGATTAAAATTAGGTAAAAAATGGGCTCTACTTTTCATACTTGGGCCTAATAGGCTAATTACTACTTTTGCCTTTTTTTGACTGATTCATGGGTTTTATACGTTAATCACTTAGATTAGTCTAGTTGATGCTATAACCAATATGAGTAAAATGTATATTTTGATTTGTATGTTATTTATACACAATCTTATGTTTTTATTTTTTTATATTTACAAGTAATATCAATGCGTAAATTATATATATATATATATTACATGATTATATAGCATTTTTTTTTTACAGATTATCATTCTATTATGAGTATTGTTTTTGGGCTTCAAACTCTATAATTTAACTTCTTAAAATTTTGAAAATATTCTCGTATCATATTTGCTATCTGATTTCTTCTACAGTTAGTTAAAATCGATGTAGCTGAATAATTTTAGCAATCCCAATTTTTAATGAAGAGTGACATAGAAGCCAGCCGACACCAAATATCAAATTGTGCTGGATATTATGTGAGGCGTACGAAACTTAAGAAATGTTAAATATAGACAATTTCATGGAATTTATAGATCAATTACATGTCATATTTTTTACAATAATTTTAGCAAATTATATTTAATAAATAACCTACTACTTAAAATTAAATAAGGTACAAAAATATTTTTCTTTAGCTTTATATTTGATAAATACTATTCTAAGTGTTAAATATAACTACTTAAAAATATTTTTCTCCAGCTGATGGGAGCCAGTTTGCTGATGGGAGCTGCTGAAAAAGAAAGGAGACACTATTAAAAAAAATTGAACTGATTGAAAATGTTATTCTTTTTTATTTTTATAATTTGAAGTGTTAAATTTATATTATTTCACAGAATATTGTTCCAAATATGTTAAAACCATAAAAATATATTTTTTTATTTTTTTATAAATAAAAAAAGATATCTAAATATAAATAAATAAATAAATATTCAGTAAAGCTGCTATTCATATATATATAAAAATAATATAATATTATCATATTAATTTATTATATTATATTAATATTATGTAATAATAGACTCGTATAATAAATAAATTTATATTAAAATGGACAAATAAATTATATATTTCAGCTTTCGAAATATTTTTTAAATATATATATATAAAAGCCAAACTATGGTGGGGTTACACAAGGCAATAATTGAACGCCATCATGCACGGCTTGCTTTTTTCTCCCTTCCACGAATTTGAAGGCCGAAAGGTTTTGCTTTGATTTGAAAATTGACAAGACACGGCATGAGAGAAAATAAATAATAATAATAATAATAATAGTCATAAGAGTTTACAAACAATACTAAAAAAAAAACATAATTAAATTTCAAATTAAAAATTTTTTAAAAATTTCATCTTATTTTTTAATATTAATTTTTTTTTTGAATATCCCCCCGTATCCCTCGCTTATTGTTATGGAAAGCTTGACGTGTCTTTTTTAATAGACGATTGATTTTTTAGTTATTTACTCTTAAGATATAGATGATCTCAAGCCTATTGATGAAAGACAAGAGAGTTTAGCGTTGTAGAAATATTTGGTCTATTTTGGATTGATGGCTTTAAAATTAGCCAATACTTAATTGACTACTAACTCAGAATCATTGTAAATGATCAGATTCTTAATGAGACATTTCTTGTTCAACTATAGACCGATTAACAAAGTTTTATAGCCAACCATATTGTTGGTTATTAAGAACCCAAATATGATCAAATACTTGATCTAAGTCCTTTCGGGTGAAGTTAGAACAATTTCACCTCTACTTAATGTTTGGAAAGATGCTCAATTCACATAATAGTTGGAAAGATGCTTATAGTTTAAGGCTATCGAGAGTATGTGTAACCCTTCTTTAAAGTCAATCTTTTTATATTTAATTCTCCAATTTGAGTATATTTTAAATTTTTGATATATTTTATCTGCATTTAATTGGGATATTTAAGACTTTATTTGAGATCCACAGGTTTCAACCGTATTTTAAAATTAGATATTAGATTTAGTTGGTTTCGTATATTTAAAATATTTGGCCTTTATTTTTGGATTATATTTTTGAGTCCAGGATTACATTTGGATATTCGTTGATCTAACATATAGAATACTTGAATTTTAGCTCTCATGGATTTGGTATAGATTTTATTAATTTTCACTCTGATTATGGACACACTTATTTTATATATTATATACTTTTTACACATTATTTTTTTTATGTTTTTTTTAAAAAATTAAATAGTATATTAAAATTTTAATTTAATTTTAACTATTTTTAAAATTTTGCCGTTCTCAAAAGTAAACTTATCTTAAGAGACTTAGCACTCCAAATAAATTGACGGGAGCTCAATCTCTTAAGAAAATAGAGGCAATTATTCTTTTAATATTAATTATATATTTTTAAATAGATAATTATAATTTAATATTTTAAAATAATTTATTTTAAGTAATTTCTATTTTTAAAAAAATTAATTAATTTTTAATTAATTATTTAAAATAGATAATATAAATATTTAAAAAATAAATTTTATTCCTGCACTTCTTCCAGTCTATTCCAAATATGGTGAATTAGGTGATAGTCCTAATTTTCTCGAAATGGTGTTTGCTTGAAACGTAAAAAGCAGAGACGGAGAGTGGTGGGCCGTAGCTACAGGCTATGCAAGGCTGTAATTGTTTCGGCGTTGAAGGAGGCCAATTCAATGTGAATTAAATGTGAACAGAAAAACAATTCGTATTTAAATTATCTACTATAATTTAAATTTTTATTAAATTAATTTATTAATAAATGAGTTGGTTTAATCTATAGGTTAGTTTTAGTTTGATATAGGAAAGATTTGAATATAAATTTATAATTTATAAGTCAAGATCTGATTATTTGGAATAATTTTTATTGTGTATATAAATAATTTTTATTTGATTTAAGTTATTAAATAACAATTAAATAAAAAAAAATGAAGTTTCAATCAAGATCAAACTACACCATCATTTTCCATTTGAGTTGGTTAATTTGATTTATTTATAGCATTTGGAAAAAAAAAATTGTCCACCCCTCGGAACAACCACACCATATATAGCCCTTTCCACCACTAAAAAATTATTCTCATCCCCAACCGCCACCACCTCCTGCTCGTCCTACATCACCCACACTGACACCACCATCCCCACCACCAAACTAATATGGATTTAGCAACAAGAGAGATGAAATTGAGTCCGATAGAAGAAGAAGATGAACTATTCTCATTTGCCATGGCACTCGTAAGTGGATCGGTGCCAGCAATGGTTCTAAAGGCCGTTATTG
Organism: Nepenthes gracilis; assembly: GCA_033239525.1. NCBI lineage: Eukaryota > Viridiplantae > Streptophyta > Magnoliopsida > Caryophyllales > Nepenthaceae > Nepenthes > Nepenthes gracilis. The sequence continues at coordinate 2,876,977 of BSYO01000019.1, read as the reverse complement.
AGCTCGATGTGCTCGAAATAATAAAGAGAGCCGGTCCGGGAGCATACCTATCGCCGGTGGAGATCATTGCCGAGCTGCCCACTAGCAACCCGAATGCCTTTGTGATATTAGACCGTATGCTCCGCCTCCTGGCCAGCTACTCTATCATCACTTGCTCCATTCAGATGCTGCCAGATGGCAGCACCGAGCGGCTTTATGGGCTTACACCTGTTTGTAAGTTATTGACAAAGAATGAAGACGGTGTCTCGTTGGCTGCTTTTTCCCTTGTGACTCAGGACAGGGTTCAATTAGAGTGTTGGTAATTATATATTAATACTTCTCTCATTCACTCTCTTATATTTTTCTATTTTTTATAAATTAAGATATTATAATATCCCTCAAATGTTTTCTATAATTTTTATTTTAATATTAATTTTACACTATCAAAAAATTCAGTTAGTAAATTTTGATTTGTGGAATAATATGGATATAATATTAGATAACTGTATAAGAATATATAAATTGGTAATGATAATTAGAGTCTTTTTTTATTTTTTAATCAGATCATCATAAAATTCTTTATATAGAATCCATTTGAATACTAAAAGTGGATAATATATTTTTAATATTGTTGAATTTTAAGATGAAGCCTATTTTCATTTAAGGTATTATTCGTTTGAACACTGAAATTCTCTTGCCTATAAGCATTGCACAATTTATGGAAAAAGAAAGGCACAGATGCCACAGGATTGAAAATATTAAGTAAGCAGGTCCTATAGACTAGAAGACATGCCAGAAGTTGGATCATCCCCCTCTCCAACTAGGGACTATGGGCCTTGGATCCGTGCCCCTTGATGACAAAGACAACAAAGCAAGCAACAAGATTCATCTCTTTCAAGAAAAATTAGAGCACCTAATAGCTTAAGATTCTCTAGCCTATCCAATCTAGGAGATTAAGAAGAGATAAAAATTGAAGGGATCTTGTGCTCAAAATCTAGCTCAAAATAACAAATTTCCTAGCAAACCTTCCGCCCCTATTAAAATCTCCACCCAGAAACTCCAACCCCAAAGATTTGAATCCACAGCCCACCGAAGGTCTCAACCTTCCTTCCTCCAAGCACCTTGGCACCATTAATCAGGACAACCTACACTATAATAATTTTAACATTTAGTGATAAAATAATTTATTACTATTAATTATAAATTTGCCACTAAAAAATTTAGTAACGAAATATTAATTCATCACTAAATCGTCATTAAAAGTCTATCACTAAATCTTTAATGATGAATCTTTATTTTGTTACTAAAGGATTTTTTTAATGATAAAAAATAAATTATCACACTAGCATGTAACCATCTAGCTGCAGCCTCACTAGCATCCCCAAGTCTACCGTAGGCCACACAGCCCCTTGATCATCAGCCACTTGTCCTTGACACCACCCATCTTACTCCACCACAGTCTCCAACAAATCCTCTTCCTCTAATGGTCCCAACATCCTAAATGAAGCAGCTACAATGGAGTTTGGTTGCTTAGAGGACTATTCTCTAATAGGTGATGACATAGAAAGAATTATATAAGAAAAGTTGGATTATGACACGGGTGATGTTTTCTACCCTTTATGGAAGACTAATTATGCAGATCATTTCATAGAACTACCAAGAAGTAGCTACAAAAGGTTTTAGAAGTGAATTTTAAAAAAAAAAAATTAGATTGGCTTAGGAGCCATGACTAAGTGGCGTCAGAGCTACTAAAGTCACTAGAAGATTGGGGTTGAATGGCACTACCATTGATGATGCATAGGGTTTCTTTGGAGGATTTGTGTTTTTTAGCATGAGTTGATTAGGGTTAAAGTTATTGAGATCATAGATTAAGCTATACACTTGCTTATCCTGGATAGTGGAATTAATCCTGATTGGATGGTGACAATTATTTATGCCAAACATAATCTATAACAGGGGCAGAAACTATGGGTTGACATAGAAAAGTTGGGTAGAAATTGCTCGCTAACATGATGTCCTATGTGATATCCATGATATCATCTTCTTTGATGAAAAATAGTGTAGAAAATTGACAAATCTAGGGAAATGCTTCAATTTCTGAACCTGGTTTAACGTTGTGGCCTCTTCAATTCGGGTCTTGAGGGGCCTAATTACACTTGACGAAATATGTGTGAACCACTGGGCTTTGTTCACAACGGCCTTGATTGAGCAGTGACCAACAAAAAGTGGAAATGTAAATTCTAGACGGCTACTGCCACTAATCTCATTGGACTCACATTTGATCATGGGCCTGTCTCCCTTGATATCAAGAGCTCCACCATCCTGCAGAAGTCCTTAAGGCCTTTTAGATTCCAGGTTATGTGGACCAAACACCCAATGTACAAGGAGACAATTGATGAGGCTTGAAGAAATTTAAATGGTAACATAGTTGAGAAGGTTAATAAATTAAAATCTTGATAATTGGACTAGAATAAATGTACTTTTGGTAACTTGTTCAAAAGTAAATTTATCTTAGCCACACACTTCAAAGGTGTTCAACAAGTCTTGGCCATTGTTGACTCTACTTATCCATATGGGATCGAATCAAATCTTCTTTACCAATATATCGAGATCTTAGAAAGGAAGTATATGCTTTGGTATCAAAATTTGAGGCCAAATGGGCTCTCTCATGGTGAGAGAAATAGAAAATTCTTCTTTTCTACAACCATCAATAGAAAAAGTAGAAACAATATATCTATGCTGAAGAATGAAGATGGTAGTTAGGTCGATGACAATGAAAAACTTCATAGGGCTATTATTTAGTATTTTTAAAAGATTTACCACGACCTTGCACCACTGGAGATAGATAATCTTCAGATTAAGTGGCCCACTAATATGGATTTTGATAGGAGGATTTTGGAAGCTACCTTCTCTATGGAGGAAGTTAAAAAAAGCCCCTTTTCTCCATAAAGTTTCTCATAGCTCTCGAACCAAATGGGCTATATGCTTTCTTTTACTAAAAAATAGATAGATTAATAGATGTCATATCACTTCAGAATATTTTTAAAATAACTAAATAATATAAACAGAATACCCATGAGATGTGTAAAAGATAGACACTATGGCTTATGAAATGAAATTATTGACTACAGGCAATTCATAAAAGAAGCTGTTCTTCAAGGTGAGATTCCATTCAACAAGGCACATGGAACAACGACGTTTGAGTACAACGGAGAGGATGCTAGGTTCCATAAGATCTTCAACAATGGCATGTCTAATCACTCAACCATTATAATGAAGAAAATCCTCGAGGCTTACAAAGGATTCGAGGGCCTATCCTCATTGGTAGACGTAGGTGGAGGGATTGGAGCTACCCTTAATATGATCATCTCTAAGTATCCTACAATTAAGGGTATCAATTTCGACCTGCCTCATGTCATCAAGGATTCTCCGCCTTTTCCTGGTATTCTACAATTTTTTTTTTAGAAAGAGCAACTCAAATTTTAACCTAACTAGAACATACGAATGTTGTTACTAATTAACTATTCAATATTGTTGAGTTATAAAGTTGGATTCATTTTTATTTGAAATAGTGCCTATTTTGAGAAAAGGCATGAAATCTATCTGGTCACTAGTCTGATTGTGCACGGTTTTGTCTTTGAAGATATCTAGAAAGGAGAAGAAAATCTTCTTATTTATGTGCAGGAAGTTATCTCTTTACTCATTTAACATAAGACAATCCTCCTCGCAATATAACCACAATAAAGAGATGATCATGGTATTGTATTAGAGGCCTCAATATGATTTTTCATATATACCATGATTGTTGAGTTTTGAAATTGAGTCGATTGTTATCCAAGGTATTGTTAATTTTAGGAGAAGGTGTACAACACATTCTGTTGTGAACCTTGACTTGCACAAATTTGCCTTTAAAAAGGTATGTTGAAGGGATAATAAAAATCTTCATATTCATAAAAGAAAGATCATATTTTTCACTCATCTTATGTGAAATATTTTATCTACAACATAACTCTCAGTAAATAGATATTCATATTACCATATTGGAGGTACCAATATAGAATATCACATTCGGTGCAATTATTCAATTTGGATGTTGAGCCCATTTTTATTTAAAGTATTGCCCATTTTAAAGAAAAGCGTGAGATAACTCCAATCACTACCCTGTGCGTATATAATTTCATTGTTGACAAGATGCCCCGATAGTAGAGAAAGTCTTCCCATTTATAACCTAGAGTTCATCTATTTATTCAATCAATATGAGATAATTTATCCTATAATAGATATAAATCATGAGATTAATTATATTTTTCAAATGTGTAGGTATTCAACACATAGGAGGAGACATGTTCGTTAGTATTCCCAAAGGTGATGCCATACTCATGAAAGTGAGTTTGAATTTTCACAGTATTTTCTCATTATTATTTGTAATATATTTGTTAATTTAGTGAGCTATATAAAGAAAAAAAAGGAGCAAAAATAATTGCCCATTTAGATATACTTTAACTAAAATAAGAATCCATGAGATTTTTTTTATATGTTCATTACCAAATTTAGTATCCGTTACCACATAAATTAGAACAATCAATATAAATTTAAGATGACATTGTTTATTATTGAATTTTAGAGACAAATATTTCCATATAGACTTATTCGGGCTACCATCCTTTGCCCCTACCTATGACACACCCGACTCTTGCTTTTATATATTATTATTTCTACGTAAATTAAGTAATATAATATTTATTTTTTGATTGTATATATTTTGTTTTGATTTTGATCTATTTGACCAACCAAACATACTAATAGCTAAACATGAATTTCGGTAGTGGATATGCCATGATTGGAGCGACGAACACTGCATGAAATTATTGAGGAATTGCTACGCATCTCTTCCCCACCATGGTAAGGTCATAGTGTGCGAGTCCATCCTGCCAACCGTAGTTGAAACCACCACTGCTGCCAAGGTAGTCTTTCATCTTGACTTGATCATGTTGGCTCAAACTACCAGGGGTAAGGAGCGGTCGGAGAACGAGTTCGAGGGCTTGGCCAAAGGAGCAGGATTTCAAGGTTTCAAAGTAGTTTGTTCTGCTTATAATATGAAAGTCATGGAATTTCTAAAGAAGAATTAAATTCCACTTAATTAATTCTATAATATGTTTAAATTTCCAAGGATGGAATAAGAAAGAAAGCAAATTTATTTTGTTCGCTGGATGGTTTGATTAGTTCGGTAAGTTTCATATGTAAGTCATTAATAATTTGAAATAATATTTAAAAAAATTCTCTGTTATGAATTTATTATCAATTGTAGATAACTACTTATTTTTTACCGTATTTATTTTTTTGCATCATTAAATTTTTAGATACTGATATTATATCTATATTGATCTATCTTCTCTTATTCTATTATTTTTTATTGTACTGTTATTATATCCCATATATCATTTTATTATGATTATTAATTCTTATTTTTACATTTCTAACTCTATAAAAGATGTATTTATATATAAGAAGGAAAAATATTGAAAAAAATAGAGAAATATAATTAATTTTCAAAGAATCAGTCATCTACATCATGTAATTTTATTTTACTACTTGTTCCACAATTTTTTATTTTCTAACATTCTCCTCTATTTATTTATTTATTTACTTATCTAATATTGTTAGATATACAAAAATTGCAAAATTTATTAAAATTGGATGTCACATAATATACAGACCATAGAGTTATACACAGCACTAGAAAAGGTATGGATTTGTATTAAAGGTTTATGTTATTTATTAGTTCTAGATTGATTTAATTATTTTGATGATGGTAAATATATTTATAATAGATCACAAATTTAAATTTCTAATACAATACATTCATGAAAAGCTCATAATGTCTAATTTTTATTAAAAAAACATATTTCTTAGATTTTGATAGCACTAGAAAAACTCAAATTAAATTAATTCCATAGTATATAAAAATCTCAAATTTATGTTTACAATGTGCATTGACACAAAGAAATTATTTTTTATATAAATTTATAATTTCCCAATTTGAATATATTTGATCAAATATTCATAACACAAAATAACCCTATATGTTTTATGTAGATATGCTAGCATGAAATGACATGATATGAAACTATTAATAAATATAATTATGAAATAACACAGTAAAACTTTTCATCCATCGAAATCTGTTTAATAAGCAAGTAATGAGTCACATATTATAAATATATCTTATCATATTATATTAATATTTTAGATATTTCTTACTTTGTCATATAAATACGACTTATATTTAAATGGGTTATACATATTGTATCTTAGTATATATTTATTTAGTAAATTGAATTTGCGTTTGCTTTATTAATACTGATGGGTATAACTATAGATGGGTCCAGTTAATGAAGGACTGCTCAGGTCATGGTGTAAAATGGGTTGGGTTCACATCAAGGCCCACAAATATAGCCCATTAAGGTTCCCAAGTGTAACTTACTATAATTGGATCTTACGCACGTTCCCACGACTAGCAGGCTACAACCAGCAACCCAAACTGTTCTCCTTTATTTAATATAGTATCACGTGCCATAGAAAATTAACATGGAAAATTGTCTTTCTAGCATTATAAAAGGAAAGCACCCGATGAGAAAAAAGTGGAGGATCCGGGGCATTTAAAATTGACAGTATGCAATATTTTCTATTTGGACGTTCTTTCCCACTCATTTTTATCATTTCCTTTCAAATTATCTTTCTCTTAATAAAGAAATTTAACTTGAGCATCGAATTGTTTGTTGAGGAGTAAATCCTGATTGTCCTCTGATACTCTGAATTTTAGTTGTGATGTGAGGTCCCAAGTCATCAAAGATAGTGATTAGATCCAGTTTGTTAATCCTCGAATACTCGACAAATGAGACAGTGCTGATCAAAATCCACCAGGAATTAGGATTTTGAAACGTATCAAATACTATCAGTAATCTTGTCTAGTTCATCTTGGCACAGACTCTTCTATTTATATCTCGATAAGATATAAACATAATATATTAATATGAATTGACATTTTTATAGGATACGCATAAACAACTTCAAAATAGGAATTTATTTTAAAGTAACGTCATGCAAATATTATTTGTGTAATCTGGTCTAGAAAATTTCAATTAATTTAAAATAGGTGCTAAATTATAAAATTGAGAATAAAAATCAAAAGGTATAAATTAGGAATAAAATTGATAAAAAAAATAGAAAAAAATAAAATTATATTTGTTTTCGCTTTAATAAAAAATAGATTTGTGATTTTTTCCGTAGGGAGACTTTGATATTTATTTAATAATTAAAATTAGAAATTGAGTGGATAATTTATAAAGATTATATTAAATAATTTAAATAGATATTCAGTATTTATTATATATTTATTAAATTTTTATTTTTTACTATTGAGTAAATATGAAAATCACTCTAGTAGGAGGGCTGTAGCATCACTCCCGATAATCCAACGAATATAATATTTTTGGCAAGTTAATCTAGTTAAAAGAATTATCAACCATAACGGTGCATTTACTTGGATTAAAAAGAATATGGAAAAATTAAAATAAATATTATATAATAATTAAATTAGTAGGAACAAAAATATAAGAATACATAATCTCTTATTCGTTGATAGAAACCAAGAAATATTTTTACTTTTTTTGTCTGACAAAATAAGAATAAATGTAAATTAATTATATAAAAATATTTGATATAAATGTCTTGAAATTTGGGGCCATTTTTTTAATTAATGGTTTGAAAAATATTTTTGGAAATGCTAAAAATATTTTTTTAATGAATTGATGACAATATAAATTTTTATCGATAACATTATTATTTGTATAATTTCAAAGATAAAAAGTTAACTATTTTCGTAATTATAAATTAAGATTTACGGTTGTTCTTACTTAAAGAAATAATTATCTCAAATGGGAAGTGTTCTCACTTAAAGTAGCACTCAGAGATGGCTCAAGCTTTTGATCGTGCATAGTCAAGAATGAATATTTTGTCAATTTCTCATTTTGAGTGTCAATTGAGAGCTCGTAAAGAGCGGGCATTCTACCAATCTTCCACAAGAGCATTGTTCAAGCTCGAGCATTCTGTTAATTTATCACTCGAGCTTCTTATCGAGTACTAGTCGAGTATAGAAATTCCATCAATATGTTGAACGAGTTTGAGTCAAGTATGCACTGGGCATGATTCTTCTACCCGTTTGCAACTCCAGTTTTTTTCCCTTTTTTTTTATTCTGAGCATTTATCAAGTGCAAATATCCTACCAATTTATTGTTGATTACAAAAAAATTTTCCTCAGACAATCCAACGCTTGAAACCTAAACGAGAACTAGTTAAGTTGTTAGACAACCATTTGAAAATACTAAGTCCTAAAAATTATTAATCAAATACAATTTAATCTTTTGACATGAAAAATTTTAACTTCATATTAAAATAAAAAAGAAAAAACTAAAAATAATTTTTTCTATCGTATAACCTTAAGCCTTATTATCAATTAGGAGAATGTCAGTGCCTGAAAATGCCGAAATTAATTGAACAACGTTTGAAAAGTTTAAACCAAACACAGCATCAAAATCAAATGATATAACATGTTGATATAGTATTTGGTTTAAAGTAATAATAATAAGAATAACATTTGAATTTGATTTGGTTAAAATCAGTCCATTTAATCGGTATGGTCCAACTGATCTGAAATTTTATAAGATTTAATATATATATATATAGTAATTGTTAATTAATTAATATTATTATAGGATTAATTTTTATTTAAACTAATCTTAACCATACATAAAAAAAAAAAAAAAAAACGTAAAATTACGTTGAAACTAGAATTACATTAGTACATAATGCCAAAACAATGAAAGCATAACGTATACTTATTGGAGGATCTTGATCTGTGGCTTTACTAATGTATCCAATCAAATATGACTGATCTGTGGCATTATAAATTAACCAATCAATTGTTGCTGTTTCAGCTTCATTTGAATTGATTTGCTGCCATCTGATGAGGATGGAGAATAAGTCAGCTATATAATAGAATAAATATATAAGCTTATAGTGGTTGCTGATGCACGTAATCCATTATGATGATCTGGAATAGCAAATACTGAGCTGTACAACTGTGATGAATGATAGAACAAACTGATTTTGTAGCACGAGTATGTTATTGCTGCTGTGATAATCTTGTTTTTTGAAAATGTTAAGATTCTCTACTGATTGGTGAAAATGATAGAACAAACTTGCCAATTTATCGTTTTGAGAAAAAAACATGTCACAAATTCGAATCAAAGTAGGTCTAATTAATTATTATTCATAAAATTTAAAATTTCAAAACAATAATACTAGATCCCAAACTCGGGCATGATAACAAACGAATCATAAAATTTTATCATCAAAATAATAATAAAGTGAGATCAATATCATAGCTCCGAAGGCAACTAAGTGGGGTCATCCCAAAATGGCGTTATAGATCGAGGGCATGTCACGTCCCGCATTCTTATATTCATCTTAATCATAGAAAATGTGTGCTTACTTTAATAATTATAAATTACAATAAATAGTTGTTTCCCTCGATCACCTGCAGCACCTCGCGCTCAGGTTCGTCGATGCTTGGTGCAGCCAAGACTTCCCGCATGCTCCCGGCTTATTGCTCCTGGGATGCCATTGTTGTGTCCTTAGCTTGCTGATCGGCTTTCCAATTCTCTGCTCTTGAGATGTGCATAATCTCAATCTTTTCGAACGTCTGGGCCTGGGCCTTCGCCTTTGCCTTCACCTTTGCCAGGTATTTGGCGAGCTGAGGGTTGGACGCCTTGAAGACACCTTGAATCTGATTAACCTCTAGCTCCGAGTCGCTATGCATGATCAACGCTTTCGTTGAGCATTCCTTGGCCAATCTAGGCCCTGCATGGAAGGCATTGTACCCCGCCACGTTGCTGGTGACCGGAAATCCGAGTGCCAGAGAGTATTTGATTTTTGAGGCGTTAGGGGTTCTGAGTATGACTCCGGCCCCATCACCTACTTGCGTGGTCGATTCATCAACGTGGAGGGTCCACACATGCGTGCTTGTGGTGCCTACGTCCTCGACTTGGTCAAGGGCATCAAGAGCAGTTGTCACTGTCTCGACCACAAAATTTGCAAGGGCTTAACCCTTCAAGGCTGGCCTCGGTAGGAATTTCACGTCGAACTAGCGCATCTCTATGGCCCACTTAACCAATCTTTCCAACGTCTTTGATTTCTACAGGATTGCCTTTAGAGGTTGGTCGGTCAATATAATGATTCGGTGTGCTTGGAAGTATGGCGTCAACTTTAGGGCAAAATAAATGAGGGCCGAGGCGATTCTTTCAACGTGAGGGTAACGGGTCTTCGTGTCTGTCCGTACTTTGTTCACATAGTGCATGGGTCGCTGCACGTTTCCCTGCTGCCGAATAAGAACCGAGTTGAGGGCAGTGTCTGACACCGCCAAATAAAGATATAGGTCCACCCCCTTAGAGGAGGAGGCTAGGAACGAAGAGTTGGTGAGGTACTCTTTTGGTTCCTGGAATGCAGATTCACACTTGTCTGTCTATCAGAATCTAGTCGTATTCATTCCTCTGAGGGCCTTGAAGAACGACAAGTATTTCTTTGCGGACTTAGTCAGGAATTGTGAAAGGGTAGCGAGTCACCCTGTGAGCTTCTAGATCTCCTTCACGGCCCGCAGAGGGTTCATGTTGAGGATGGCCCTGATTTTCTCTAGGTTTGCCTAAATGCGCGCTGGGACACTATGAAACCCAAGAACTTTTCAGAGGTCACCTTGAACACGTACTTGGCCGAGTTGAGCTTCATCTTGTGGGATCGAAGCATTTCAAAGGTTTCTGCCAGATCGCGAACGTGATCGTTGGTGACTTTGTATTTCACAAGCATGTTGTCTACGTATACCTCTACATTCCTCTCGATCTGGGCTTTGAACATCTTATTCTTTAGCAGTTGGTACGCTGCGCCAGCGTTTTTCAGATCGAATGGTATAACCTTATAACAGTGGGTCCCTTGATTGGTCATGAACGTGGTTTGCTCCTCGTCATCCGGTCTCATCCTTATCTGGTTGTAGCATGAATAGGCATCCATGAAACTCAGGAGTTCGTGCCCGGACGTGGAGTCCACCAGCTGGTCTATTCGTGGTAGTGGAAAGCTGTCTTTTGGGTAGGTTTTGTTTACGTCAGTGAAGTCGATGCACATTCGCCACTTGTCGCTACTCTTCTTCACGAAGACGAAATTTGACAGCCAATCCTGATATTGGACTTTCTTTATAAATTCTATGTCGAGTAGCTTTTTCACCTCTTCCCTTATGGCAATCAGTTTTTCAACAAAGTGGTTTATGCGGTTCTATCGGACGAGTCTGTGACCAGGATCTATGTCCAATTTGTGGACCATTATTTCGGCTAATATCTTGGGCATGTAGACAGGAATCTATGTAAAGACATTGGAGTTCTTCCTGAGAAAATCTACGAGTTGGTTGTGAACCAGCATGGCCAAGGAATCGTCGATGTGCACACACTTCTCGGGCTCGTTGGGGTCCAGAGGGATTAGCTCCGTCATCTCGCCCAATTGGGCCTATTGTAATGTTACTTCATTGTGGAAGTCTAGGTCCTCAGTTGGTTGGTTAGGTGTCGTGGGGGCGACTTGAGATAGGTGGCACATTTGTCCCATCATCTGGTCGCCTAGCACCTCCCCTGCTCTGTAGGGAGTTGAAAACTTTATCTTCAGATGAGGAATCGACATCACGGCCCTGAAGGTAGTTTGGAACGGTCGGCCCAGAATGACGTTGTAGATCGACGGTAGGTTGATAACGAGGAACGTAAGTGCTCGTGTAGCTGTACGCAGGTAAGTCCCCATTGTAACTTCCAGTTGGATCTCTCCTTGCACGGGTACCGGTTCGTTGTCCAGGCTGTATAGAGGGCCTCCGACTACTCTCATCTTATTCATTTTCAGTCTAATCTTAAAAAATGTATCAAGATATAGCAAATTTTGAGAGCTTTTATTATCAATAAAATTTATTTTAGTTGGTAGTCAAACTTACAGTCTGAAATAAGAGCTGATATAACAAGAGGGTCTGAGTGATGGGAGGTTAAATGCATCATATCGTCGTTACTAAAACTATTGATATTAGTCCTAGCCTCTACTTGCGCTCTCTTGCTAGCGGAAGCGACTTCAGGTCGATCCTTGCCGCTGTTTCTAGCTGGCCTACTCGAAATCATACTAATGACGCTAGCGGCAATATGGTTCCTCCGTAACTCTCTAGCTTCGTTATCTATGGCTTCGGGGGCCTACCCCGAGCTTTTTAGGAACCCTGTGAGGTGCCCCCGACCGACCATGTCTTCAATTTCCTTCATGTAGGGTCCAGTAGTCCTCCATTGTATGCCCTAAAGACCAGTGAAAATGCCAGCATTTTGTCTGGTCTTCGAACTCTAGGTTCATCGGCGCTTTGAGCCATTTCAAGAATTTCTCTTCCCGAATTTGCATCAAGATGTTTAAGAGAGTGTCGTTCAGATGAGTTAGGGTCAGGGGCCTGTAATCCCTTTGAATGCTCGGTTCAGACCATGACTGCTTGGGGGGTTCCCAAGAGCGGCCGCCGTCTCTATTTCTCTTCTTCCTAGTGGTTGGTCATTCTGACTGTTGGTCCATCCATTCGGGATGCTTCGTCTTGTTGGCCTCCTCAGCCACAGTGTAGGTCCGAGCGATTTCCTTAGCTTCTCGGAAGAATGGGGGTATTGGTGCGCCCAGATGCTTGAGGAATTCCTCAACTGCCAACGTAGCGATGAAGGCGCTTAGCTTCATCTCGTTGGAGAGTTGGGGAATTCTATAGGCTTCTACGGTGAAGTGGTTGAGGAACCGCTTCAGGCTCTCTTCCGACTTTTTGAAAAGGTGGACAAGATGGCAGGGCTACTTTTCCTCTCTCTGACTGGAGGCAAATTGGTACAGGAAGCAGGCAACGAGCTCGTCAAAGGAGCAGATAGAGTTGGGCTGAAGGCCATGAAGCCAGAGCCTGGCGTCCCCCGTGAGCGTCAGGGGGAAGTACTGACACACGATGGCCTCGCTTATCCATGGAAGGACAATAACGTGCGAAAGTACTCCACGTGGTCCATCAGATCAATACGCCTCTAGTGTAGGCATTTTGAACTTGAAGGGGAGCTGTTGCGTCCAAATGTCCAAGGAAAATGGTGACCTCTGCAAATCAAGCGCCCGCTACCCATGCTCCCCTTTGAACACATGCTACCATATCTTTTTCACCTTCTCCTCTATCTGAGGGATAGACCCACTCTTCTTCGCATTAATAAAGTCTCAGAGCTCGAAATTCTCTTGGGGGTCTCACTAGTCATGGTGGCCACTCGCGTGAGGCGGCCGCATATTGCAAGAACTTTCTCCTCTAGTCAATGGCCACCTATTGTTGTAGGAGTTGTGGGTGTTTTGCCACTCCGGGCTTTCCTCAAGCATATCCTTGCTTGAGAGGCTCCGAGCTGTCGTTTGGGCCCTACTGCCTGAGGCCGCCTAGGCCTCACGTTGCCAGACCTAGCCGTTCTTGCTGCTGCAGCCCTCGCCTTGTGTTTTCTCCATCAAGAGGTCAACACCTGTGGTCCCAGGGGAGAGGCTTCCATCTATTGCGCTCCAACTCTTATGCATAATGCCTAAAGTATCTATTTCATGTCGTCCACGTCAACAGCCAGCTTTTGCACGTTTGGCTCAGACAAATCGCCTGCGCAGCTACCCACAGATGGGTCATCACCACAGGCGACTGTGTCCTTCGCCGGAGCGCTAGCCTGTACTCTAGTGTTGACCATCTCTCAGGTGTGAGAGTGAATGTTGAGATGAGCAGTTAGACTATTCATCGTTTTTCATATACGGTGCCACTGATATATCCCTGAGTTCGGGTTCTCATGCGGATTAGGGAGCCTTCAGATTCATTTATCGGGTCAGGTCATGAAAGGGTTCAATCTCCGCATTTCTCAACTTGAGTTCAGCGCACCACAAACTACAAATAAGAAGTCAGAGGACGGCGGGAGGTTATTCCAACGTAAATACTCTGACGCTCAAGTTAGAAATTTTTCCCTATGAGCAAAAAAATGAACGCGTGGTAATAAACATGGTAAAAATGTAAGAATGCATGAATGCGTGGAGTGTATGGTGTTCAGAGGAGGCTTATGCTCCCTTTGCTGCACTGTTAACAGTGGCTCACTATCATTGCCGTTGGGTGGCGACGACTTTAGGGAAGAGAGTTTGTTCGTTCTCCTCGCTGGTTTTGGGCACTGGGTGCTAGGATTCGAATTTTGATCTTAGATCACCGCTTAGGCTGCTCTTTGTAGAAAATGGGTATACGTCAAACTCCACACACAAACAGACATAGTAAAGGAATGAAGAAGAAGGTAAACACGTGAATTTTTACGTGAAAAATCCTTATCAAATAAGAGAAAAACTATGGGACATTCATCAACAAATCGATTTCATTATGTGGAGACTGGAAATAATATTCCATAATTACACTAGCACAAAAGAAAAAAAGGACCGAAGAACAGAGTACAAGTAATACAAGAACACACTTTGTTTTGCTCAGACACAGTAAAGGAATGAAGAAGAAGAAGGTGAACACGTAAATTTTTATATGGAAAACCCTTATCAAGTAAGGAAAAAACCACGAGACATTTGTCCACGAACCGATTTCACTATGTAGATGTTGGGAATAATATCCCACAATTACACTGACACAAGAGAGAAAAGGACTGAAGAACAAAGCACAAGTAATACAAAAACACACTTTGTTTTGCTCACAACTCTCTCTCTTTTCTTCCCTGTCTTTCACTCTCTCTCTAAACACCATTTTCTTCCCTTCATGCACTCTTAAAATAACAGACGCCAAATTCAGCAAATCAGAGGAATATTCTTTACTCCCCGATAAAATCTGTCCTTGCCAATAATATGAATATTCTCTGTATAAAAACGGTTCCTGCATAACCGTCTGAGAACACATACGCTCAAAAGATCTTCTGACTTGGCATCATTCTGGATTTCCTGACGGATGGACAATATTCCAACTCCCGCCTTCTTCACAAGGCCGGTCAACTCCCGTTGACTGTCCTTTCCATAAGACCGTGAATCCCTTAGAAGATCGGTCTGCAGTCCTTCAGGGATCTTTCAACTTATGCCACCTGCCGGTCAACATATTGACCAGACATTATTACCCATCCAATGATTTTCGGTCAACTTTGTTCACCGAAATTCCTACTGCTTATTCGCTTCACAGGCCATGAGCTCCGTTTGAATTCTCTAATCATTAGGACTTTCACATGGGAGTGACCTCCCAACAAACTTTTTCTCATGACTGTGTGAAAGTTAAGTCCGTCAGCCCAGTAAGCTTACAGCAAACTTCATTCTTCCCTTTCTGTAGAATTTTGGTCATCATGTCCGCCCCATTCTCTTTAGTGCCAATCTTCTCTAGTGACCGTAGACCAACTTCAAGCATATCTCTCACCCAATTATATCGAATATCGATATACTTCAATCTGGAATGAAATGAAGAGTTCTTGAAAAAATGTATGGCACTCTGACTATCACAAAGTATTGCATATTTTTCTTATTTGAAGCCCAATTCCTGAATGAACTTCTTCATCCGTAACATCTCTTTACAAGCTTCTATCATGTCAATGTACTCGGCCTCTATAGTAAAAAAGGCGACACACTTCTGTAACTTGGACTGTCAGGAAACTGCACCTCCAACAAACTTTACTAAGTATCCTGAAGTGGACTTGCGACTATCAATGTCCCCCGCCATATCAGCATCCGAGTAGCCCACCAATTGAGGCTCATCACTTCCAAGACACAAGCACTTCTTGGAAGTTCCTCGGATGTATCTCATGATCTACTTAACCGCGGACCAGTGCTCCTTTCCTGAATTTAAGAGAAAATGACTGACTGCACCCACAGCATATGCTATGTCCGGCCTTGTGCATACCAGGATATACATCAGGCTTCCCATAGTTGAGGAATAGGGAACATCTCTCATATATGTCTTCTCTTCGTTTAAGGACGGACACTGACGACTACTCAGCCTATGGTGGTTTGCCAGTGGAGTGTTGATAGGCTTGGACTTGTCCATATTGAAGTATTGGAGCACCTTCTCAATGTAACTTTTCTGGGACAACCATAGTCCCCCCGCCTCCCGATCACGAATAATTCTTTGAAGACCTACTTGTTCTTGAGAGCTCTTTTCCCCTTAGGAAGCTTGGCTAAATCAAATGTGTGACTTTCATGGAGAAAACATATTTCATCCTTCATAACTTCCAACCATTTTACCTTATTCTCATCTTCCATAGCCTCTTCATAAGTCGCAAGCTCTCCGACATCAGTGAGTATAACATACTTACCAAGTGACAGACGGACGAATGACCGTCTATTTCGTGAGGATCATCTGACAAGAATATCTTCGGCCGGTTGAGAAATAACTTCATCCTGATCTTCATCAGGTGACAAGATCATCTCACCATCTCCTCGACCACTTCAGGATCATTGTCCTCGTCCTCTAGGGGCACTGGAAGAACACTTTCAGTACTCACTTTGCCCGTTCGAGCAACATTAGAGTTGGTCTTCCTGCTGATATCCTTAATTGTTTCATTTTCAACGAAAATTACGTCCCTTGATCAGATAAGCCTTCTCTTAGTTAGTCATAGAATCTGTAACCTAACTCATCTTCCTCATGGCGCAGAAAGACGCACTACATCATTTATTGCTCTAATTTGGTCCTTTCAACATTTGGAATATGAACAAAGATTTTGCAACCAAACACCCATAAATGATCATAGGATGGCTCCTTATCTGACCAAATCTTCTCCGGCACTTCACCCTTTAAGAGTTTATTGGGCTACCTATTTATGACGTAGGCCGCCGTCTTCAGTGCTTCGGCCCAAAAGTGTGCGGGAAGCTTAGCTTCAGAGAGCATGCACAGTACTCTCTCCAGAAATAGGCGGTTCATCTGCTCGGCCACTCCGTTCAACTGTGACGTCTTTGGTGGCGTCTTTTGTTGTCTAATACCATGTAACTAACAATAGGCATCAAAAGGCCCTATGTACTCGCCGCCATTATCACTTCTGACAACTTTCAATTTCTTCCATATCTGACGCTCAACAAGAGTATAAAATTGCTCAAATATACCAAAGACTTGGTCCTTGATTTTCAGTGGATAGACCCACAATTTTCTAGAACAATCGTCAATGAAAGAAACGAAATACTGAGATTCACCAAACGACTTCTCCCTGAAAGGTCCACACACATCTATGTGTACAAGATCGAGCAATTCTGCCTTTGAAGCGGACAAGTCTCCATGAAATGAGACTCTTCTTTGCTTGCTGGCAAAGCAGTGAGAATACGTCCTCAGTCCGTCTTCCTTCATTCCTCGAATAAGACCCTTCCTGGCCAAATGAGATAGTCCACGTTCGCTCATGTGGCCCAACCTTCGATGCCACAAGTTTTCGGACTCCTTACTGATTACAGCATTCACATCTCCGACCGTTGTAGATGCATTCATTATGTATAGGCTGGAGCACTTTTTTCCTCTTGCCACAACAAGAGACTCTTTGGTTAATTTTTACTTACCTTCGTAAAAGGTATTACAATAACCTTCGTCATCCAACCAACTGACTGAAATGATATTGAGTCAAATGTTAGAAACATGTCGAACATCCTTGAACATCAGCTTCATCCCATTATTGGTTATCCGTGCAACGTCACGTCTACCAACAATTTGGGATGTTCCTTCATTACCCATCATTATCACTCTAAAATCTGTTGGAGTATAGGATACGAACAATCCCCTTCTAAACGTGACACGCAAAGTGGCACCAAAGTCAATTACCCAACCAGACTCCTCGTCCGTCAGGCTTACCACATTCTCTTCACATGTCAAGAAGAGATCGCCTTCTGTGACCACTGAAACTGAGGGCTTCTCTTCACCTCGTCCATTTTCTTCTTTCTCATTCTCTGCGTTCTCACGCTTCCACTTAAAGTATAACTTCTTGATGTGACCCTTTTTGCCACAATAATGGCATTCAATGTTTTGATACCTTGACTGGGATTTACTGTGGCCTTCTCTCTAGGCTTCTGTCCTCTATTCCTTCCCCTAAACTCGGTCACAAGTACCTCAAAACGCGAGGACGTTGAGATTCATTGTGACCACCTTGACTCATTCATGAGTAAGGAAATAATGACCTCGTCCAATTTGAGAGTGTCTTTTCCAAACAGCAGTGTAGTGACAATATGGTCATAAGAAGCTGGCAGAGATGCCAGCAAAACCAACGCCTTGTCCTCCTCTTAAATCTTCTCGTCAATGGCCGCCATCTATGTCACAATCCGGTTGAACTCGTCCAAGTGTTTTTCAAAACTCCCTCCTTCTAACAATTGTAGGCTATAGAACTATTTTTTTATGTGCAGCCTGGTTGTCAAAGATTTGGACTTATATCGGCTCTCCAACTTCTCTCAGACCTCCGCAGGATCAGTCAGGCCAAGGATCTCCTGGAGCGTGTTGTTCGTCTGGGATAATTTAATAGTGCAATTGGCCAATATCTCTTTTATCTTGCCACTCCTCCTCAGACAAGCTTTTCGGTTTCTCTTCCTTCTTCTTCAACACTTTTATTGTTCCTTCTATGGTCAGAATGTTCTTCACCCTCTTTTGCCAGAGGATAAAATTACTCTACCCGTTGAACTGCTCCACGCTGAACGGCAAGTTCTTTGAAGATGACGACACCATAAAGACGAAGTTCTCAACCTGTCTCTGATACCATTTGTTGTCTCAAAAGAGACGTGATCGGACAGACAATAGGACATCGAACTCCACACACAAACAGACACAGTAAAGGAATGCAGAAGAAGAAGGTGAACACGTAAATTTTTACGTGAAAAACCCTATCAAGTAAGGAAAAAACCACGGAACATTCGTCCACAAACCGAATTTACTATGTGGAGGCTAGGAATAATATCCCACAATTACACTGGCACAAGAAAAAAAAGGACCGAAGAATAGAGTACAAGTAATACAAAAACACACTTTGTTTTGCTCACAACTCTCTCTCTTTTCTTCCCTGTCTTTCACTCTCTCTCTGTACACCATTTTCTTCTCTTCACGCACCCTTAAAATAACAGAAGCCAATATTCAACAAATTAAAGGAATATTCTTTATTTCCCGACAAAATCTGTCCTTGCCAATAATATGAATATTCTCTGTATAAAAACGGTTCCTGCATAACCGTTTGAGATCACATACGCTCAGAAGATCTTCTGAGCTGGCACCATTCTGAATTTCCTGACGGACGGATGACATCCTAACGCCCGCTTTCTTCACAAGGTCGGTCAACGACCGTTGGCCGTCCTTTCCAAAAGACCGTCAATCCCTTAGGAGATCGGTTTGCAATCCTTCAGAGATCTTTCAACTTATGCCACCCGTCAGTCAACATATTGACCAGACATTGTTGCCCGTCCAATGATTTTCGGTAAATTTTGTTGACCGAAATTCCTTCTACTTATTCGCTTCACAGGCCATGAGCTCCGTTTGAATCCTCCGGTCATTAAGATTTTCCTATGGGTGTGACCTGCCAACACAAACATGCATAGATTAATCCAAAACCAACAACAAAACCTATTATGAGATATCTTGTGGCCGCCGTACGCTTGCACTTGTATGAAGGTCTTGAACAAGATGCTTTTATGTGAGGCTCTATATCTCCTGATTTCTTACTACCCTGAATCAAATAATCCGAGGTATAGACAACAAAGTGTAATTATTTAACGCAGCCAGCTAATGGCAAGATTAATCTATTTTCTCCCCTCTACCATGAGTAGATCATTTCCCCATTTTCTTTGCTAGTTTACAGGTTACCTGTTAGAGGAACATTTGCTAGGTAGAATCCCTTTTCTATCAGAATTATTGCATTTGCATCTCAAATGAATGGGAGTGCAGAGCTTGTTTCTTGTGTACACCGCGTAACAGCCTTGGGAAATTGGGCAGCGCTGCCACCAGGCTACCTTGGGTCCTCAAAACTAAGGGCACTCGGGCCTAAAAGTGGCTGCTCTTTTGAATATGAAACTGAACCATTAACATACGAGAAATACATGAATAAAAATATCTATGCCAGCATCAGTTATGACTAAACCGGTGTCGCATATCAAATAATACATATCGGTATCAAATATATTAAAAATATAATTTTTAAAAATCGTAAGCTGTCAAGAAACTGTCGAATATATTATAATATATTATCGACATAAAAATATATCGCAGTATTATCTTAATATTAAAAGATATCAATATTGAGAGGCTTCACTTTTAATACATATTGACTAATATTTTAAATATTAATTGATATTTTCATTTATGAAGAAATATTATTAGAGAATAACCACCCTTGAGATATCTATATGTTTTGTAGAAGCGCAAATATACATAGATTAATAGATTTTAGATATTTTTTCAATAACATAATCTATCGATGTTAAATTCATAATTTGAGGAAAAGATTCAAAATATAAATGGAGGACATACCTTCCATTCAGAGGAGGACAAGGATGACAGTAGCTGAGAGAGTCACAAATCCAAGGCCATAAGTCATAGCAAAGAACATGCTGAGATTTACTGGTCTAAATCTCGCAGAAGCTTTCTCATCAACATGAAAAGATGTTTGAGAATATATCCAAAAAGTTGATCAAATTTTAAATCACTCCAATAATTCTGCTTGTTTGTCTGCATGAATAGGCTTTTCATAACATAGTTGAGGCTCTCTGGGGAGAGGTACTTGAGCAGCATACCAAATAAATTAACCCTAGATATAAACAGTTTTGTATTTTTTTCCTAGACAATTTCATACCCAACCTTTGCATTTTCAAAAATAGAGTCTTACCATATAGGAGCCACGGCCCATTTTCCAACACCATTTACATGCGGTGAACATTATTGAAGGAAAAGAAGAAAAACCCATCGTGATTCGCCTAAATACTCCTAATGCCAAATTGAGCCCATACTTTGCGTAGGGCAGCTTCCACTAAAGGAAGGGGCAGCCTTATTTCCATAAATTAGCTAACAATGGGAGCCCTCCACAATTCAGCCCCTCAACGAGCAACTACAATAGTTAGCCTGATTACCATCTTATCATACAAGAGAGGTCAGAGGGGCGTTGCAGCCGTTGGATGAGATGTCATCCAACGGCAACCATAAACTCGTCAAATCTACCTTACTTTGGTTAGAATTCCTTGAGACGAAAAGCATTCGCTAGAGATTGGCAAATGTAGACGGCATCTCCAATGTAGACGTCAGATTTTGATAATTTATGTTTAGAATTTATGGTTGAGGCGGCATCTTATTTGATTTATTAGGTTTGGTCTTAAGAAAATTATTCTAAAGGTTTTTGATATTGATGTAGATATAAGAAAAAAAAAATTATAAAACTTTAATATTAAACTAAAATTTTTTTTCCTAATGTTTTGAAGTGAAATATTGATGTTAGATGACCATAATATACAAACTCGCAAATTTATCTTTAGATCCGATGGATATAATTTTTAAATCTATTATTATTTTAATTATATTAAATTTTAATTTTATAGATCTTATTTAAATATTTTTTTTTAATTAAGAAAATGTGTGATTTTTTTTTTTTTTTGGACTAGGTGAGCACGCCATGACAGCTAACTCAGTCAGCAGCTGTCATCTCACTCCCCAAAACACAAAAATAAATAAATAAATATTATAAGAATATTAAATTATTTTTTATTTTATTTAATCACCTTAACTTCTAAGTCTAATATTTAATCTCAATAATTAATGGATTGGCCATTATTTGACAATAAATAAATACCTATTTTTAAAGTAATAATTGAAATACTAAATCTTTTAAAATAATTGTCATACAACAACTACTCGAAAAACAAAATATTAAATAATCATGCATATATTATAGATCACATCGGCTTATAAAAAATATTAAATAATATCCTAAATATTATTATAAAAATCTCAAAATTTTATTTTTTAAGTCAAATGACAATAATATAATTTTTTTAAAACAAAAAACATTTATAAAAATAAAAATTCATAAAATTATTCTATAAATCATATAAAATAACGACAAAAATAATAATAAAATTGAGTTAGAATGAAATTCAATTATTATATACAGATTAAATTAAAAAAAAAATAATCATATATTTCCCATTTATAGATTTAAAATAACGCTCCTCGGTCTAAAATTTTTATAAATGAGAATATAAGTACATTTGATATATCAGATATTATATTATTTATTTATAATTAATACAAAATTTTCTATATTTTTTATTTTCTATAAAAGTAAAATTATATTTTCTATTTTCTCATCTGCTCAAAAAATATATAAATATCTTATTCCATAATATTATCAAAAATTTTCTCTTCTGTGAGCCCTTCGCCGTCACTTGGGGCTATCTACGACTTGTAGTATGTTCGCTTAGTCACTTGGTCATCTAACACTTCACCGACACCGCATACTATTAAAATTTTATTTTTAAGTGCGGTATTGAGGTGACAACTTCGAACGCTATTAAGCACGGGCGACCTAGGACGGTGATATATACGGAGGAAGGTCAACAACAAAAAAAGGTGAATGTGCGACTCATCATCTTAGGGTACGTGCCCAGGGTGACTTCTAACTATATTGTCCTTTAAACAGTTACAGGTTCGTTATTTAGGCCATACAGCGGTCCTCCGACCGGTTTTAGTTGATTCTTTTTGAGCCATAGTTTAAAGAACGTATCGAGATAAAGTAAATCCTTTAAATTTTCATTATTGGTGAAAACTCGTTTAAGTTGGTAGTCAACAGTATCGTCTAAAACGAGTACAAATACAACCAAGGGATCAGTAAGTGAAAAAATTATGTGTCATGACATTATCACTAAAACTAATGACACTTTTCTCCATCCGTTGTTTCTTGCGCTTGGCTTGCGTCTCCTGGTAATCAGTTTGGTAGGCCTTAGAAGGTCTGGTTGTCACGACCCAGGACACAATATTCACAGGTCAAAATAAAATCAATAATATATATTCTATTAACCATAATAACCAACTCGGGCGTGACAATCCGAACACATACAGGACCCAACATGATAAGCCTCGCACAAGATCTCATCGGACATAAATCAGACAAATATAATATACGACCTGTTATCCAAATATCGCAAGGGAAGTATTCAACATTACAATAACTCATTAATATAACGTGATAACTCCAAACATGTTCTATACATGGATCAAAGCCCTCATCCTGCCATAGACAAAACCATAATATATCATCGATATTATGAAATATAACCAATATGAACATCTCCACTCACCGATAGAGATCTGCCGTATCAGACAACGTCCGAGCTCTACAAGCGTATCCAAACCGCTAGTCTGAAGGGATAAAACATGAAAACATGATCCTAGAGCTCATCAAGTATCAACAATAGTATAAAACGGTAAACATAAATCAAAAGCAGGGATATCGCATAGCAATTACGTAAAAAAACACAATGTCCGTGAAATCCCTGAAAACCGAGGAGATGTCTCGTACTAAATCGTCGTCCGTTTTAACTCGTCCTTCCGGGACAAAATCATATAAATCACGATCCGGTAAAATCTCGTAAACGATATCATATCATATGATCCGAGGTCACATTATATAATCGCAACCGTCACCACATCCGCGTGGGACACAGACCATCGTCCGGATCTAAAACACATAATGCGAAAATCAAGAGAAGACCGCCGGAACTAAAATATAAATAAAAACACGTTCCGGATTTATCACATCAGTACGTATGAGACATTCCTATAGCCCATCTATGGGCCAAACCACGTATCTCAAATCGTCGTACACGCAACACATGCAGAAATACAAAGTATGCACGAAATCGGAGAACCAAATATCAATGATACCAACTTGAGGAAGGGTTACCCTCGTCCGGTAACCACGGGTACATCGGCTGCGATTTAAGCCAACAGCTGAAGGCTCAGCTACGGTTTAGGCCAGTAGCTCAAGGCCATCCATTTACTCTGTCTCCCATAGATTAGAAACTTGCTCACTATGTTTTACCACCCGCGACTTTGGGTGCAACCTCAAGTTTTAGTTATATATTAGGACGTCCGAATATATTAGTTTTTTGTCAATTCCTTACGATGGTTCTCAATTAAATACACAGTGGGGCAGGTCAGTTACTAAAAGTCTCGACCTTCCTTCCGGCGGAAGTAGCCTATCATATACGTCCCTGTCGGGACTAAGCCTCCCCGTCGGGAGAGGCGCTACAAATAGCCAATGCCTCTGATCACAAATCGACCCCTAGGGTCTCGGACCGTCATTGCCCCATAGTGATCCCACCCCCGGCAGCATGCATGATTAGTGCAAGGCCTAATTCATGGTTCCACAATATACGAATACACAGACATACATATATATCGTCCGAGTGTCCAAAATTTCTCTAAATCATAAATACAAGTACAAAACTACCGTACAACCGATAAAATATACATGTATGTACACAATTGATAAATTAGGGGTATATAAAAATATATGCATATTAGTAAAATTTTTCATAGTAGTCAAAATACATCAGAAATTAAATCAGACCAAGAATAGGGCTAGAGGATACTTGCCTTAATATTATACTCTGCAGATTTGAAGAAAGGATGTCCCGAAACACTCCAATCGAGCCTTTCTCTCTCTTGCTCCACGCGCGCCCCGCGCTGCTTTCTCTCCCCTCTGCACACAGCCTCAGCCACACGGATGCCACAGCCTGCCACCTCGAACGGCCGTCGCCGGCCTTCCTTGCGACCCCCGTCGCCGCTGTTGCTCCCTGTCCGGCCGCCGCCCTCTCTCCCCGACTCCTTTCTCCCCTTTCTTTTTATAATAATAATAATAATAATTATTATTATTATTATTATTATTATTATATATAATCTTAAATTTTAAAATTCAAATCGGATTCCGAACAACAGTACAAGCGCGCCACGGGCGCCGCCCCAAAATCCCGATCATTCCTCAAAATTTTAGAATATTTTAATTTACTTTTACCACGTCCAAAATACCCAAAATCAACATTAATATTAAAATAATCCAATCGGGATCCGAAATATTATACTGGTGGTCACCATGTTGACCACACCGGTCACAACTCGGCTCCGTGGGTGAGGCTAATTGGATCCTTCATGACCTGAGGCGTCGAAACTCTGCCCGAGGTTTCTCAAAAACTTGGTGAGATGGCCTCTTCGAATCAATTTCTCAATCTCCCACTGAAATGACTTACATTCTTCCGTGGTGTACCCCGAAGATCAATGAAAATCGTATTACTTCGCTGGATCTCCTCCTTCCGTATTCCTCAATACTAAACTAAAATTTTTTTACCTAATGTTTTGAAGTGAAATATTGATGTTGGATGACCGTAACATACAAGCTTGCAAATTGAATTTTAGATCCAATGGATATAATTTTTAAATCCATTATTATTTTAATTATGATAAATTTTAATTTTATAGACATCAATTAAACAATTTCTCTCAATTAAAAGCAAGTGGGATTTTTTTTTTTTTTTTGGGTTAGATGAGCACGCTATGACAACTAACTCAATCAAAGGTCATCTCACTCACCAAAACACAAAAAAAAATGAATCTTATAAGAATATTAAATTATTTTTTATTTTGTTTTAATCACCTTGACTTTTAAGTCTAATAATCAATCTCAATAATCGATGGATTGGCCATTATTTGACAACAAATAAATATATATTTTTAAAGTAATAATTGAAATACTAAACCTTTTAAAATAATTGTCATTATATAACAACAGCTCAAAAAACAAAATATTAAATAATTATGTATATATAACAGATCATATAATGTCATAAAAAATATTAAATAGTAACCTAAATATTATTATATAGGTCTCGATATTTTATTTTTCAAATAAAGTGACAATGATGTATTTTTCTGTAAGCAAAAAAATTTATAAAAATAAAAATTTATGAAATTATTTGGTAAATCATATGAAATAACAACAAAAAAAAAACAATAAAATTGATTTAGAAGGAAATTGGATTCCTATATATATATATTAAATTATAAAAACTAATCATATATTCCCTATTAATAGATTCAAAATAATGCTCCTCAGTCTAAAATTTCTATAAATGATAATATAAGTACATTTGATATATCATATATTATATTATTTATTCATAATTACTACAAAATTTTCTATATTTTTCATTTTCTATAAAAGTAAAATTATATTTGCTATTTTCTTATTTGCTCAAAAAATAAATAAATATCTTATTCCTTAATATTATAAGAAATTTTCTCTTCTGTGGGCCCTTCGTTGCCACTTGGGGCTATCTGCAAAATGTAGCATGTTCATCCAATCACATGGTCATCTGACACTTCACCGACACCGCATACTGTTAAAAATTTTATTTTCAGGTGCGGTATTGAGGTGACGGCTCCAAACACTACTAGACACGGCCGGCCTAGGATGGCGTTGTATATGGAGAGCAGGTCAACAATCAGAAAGGTGAGTATGCGACTCACTATTTTGGGGTACGTACCAAGGGTGACTTCGAAATGTATTATCCCTTGCACAACTATTGGTTTATTATCTAGGCCATATAGCGATCATTCGGTTGGTTTTAGTTGATTCTTTTTGAATCGTAACTTAAAGA
Organism: Nepenthes gracilis; assembly: GCA_033239525.1. Classification (NCBI taxonomy): domain Eukaryota; kingdom Viridiplantae; phylum Streptophyta; class Magnoliopsida; order Caryophyllales; family Nepenthaceae; genus Nepenthes; species Nepenthes gracilis. The sequence goes on along the minus strand of BSYO01000019.1, from coordinate 2,850,253 downwards.
ATGAATCGAGGTAAAGCACATTTTTCGAACTTCCAATATCGATGAAAACTCGCTTAAGTTGGAAGTCAACAGTACCGTCTGAAATGAGTACAGATACAACCAAGGGATTAGTATGTGAGAAAATTACATATGTCATGTCGTTATCACTAAAACTAATTATATTTGCCTCCACCATTTGTTTCTTGCACCCGGCTTGCCTGTCCTGGTGATTTGTCTGGTGGGCCTTTGGAGGCTTGGTGGTCACCATATTAATTACACCAACCGTAACCCCATTCAGTAGGTGTGGCGGATCGAATCTTTTACCGCCTGAGGCATCTGAACTCTGTCCAAGGTTTCTCAAGAACCTGGTGAGATCATCCCTTCAAATCAGTTTCTCAATCTCCTGCTTGAGCTTATTGTATTTTTTCGTGGTGTGCCCCAGATATCAATAGAAATTGCAATACTTCGTTAGATCTCATCCTTCCGTGTTCTTCAATATTAAACTAAAATTTTTTTACCTGATATTTTGACGTGAAATATTGATATTGGATGACCATAACATACAAGCTTGCAAATTAATTTTTAGATCCGATGGATATAATTTTTAAATTCTTTATTATTTTAATTTTGTTAAATTTTAAGCTTATAGACCTCATTTAAACAATTTCTCTCAATTAAGAACAAATGTGATTTTCCTTTTTTTTTTTTTTTTTTTGGATTAGGTGAGCATGCCGTGACAACTAACTTAGTCAGAGGTCATCTCACTCCCCAAAACACAAAAACAATGAATCTTGTAAGAATATTAAATCATTTTTTATCTTATTTAACCACCTTGACTTTTAAATCTAATAATTAATCTCAATAGTGGATGGATTGGCCATGATTTGGCAACAAATAAATACCAATTTTTAAAGTAATAATCGAAATACTAAATCTTTTAAAATAATTGTCATTATACAACAACAGCTCAATAAACAAAATATTAAATAATCAATATATATATAATAGATTATATCATGTCATAAAAATATTAAATAATAATTTAAATATTATTATAAAGGTCTTGATATTTTATTTTTCAAGTCAATTGATAATGATATATTTTTCTGTAAGCAAAAATTATTTATAAAAATAAAAATTTATGAAATTATTCAATGAATCATATGAAATAACCACAAAAATAGAAACAATAAAAATAATTTAGAATGAAATTCAATTCCTATATACAGATTAAATTAAAAAAACTAATCATATTTTTCCTATTTATAAATTTAAAATAATGTTTCATAGTCTAAAATTTCTATAAATGAGAATATAAATACCTTTAATATATCAAATATTATATTATTTATTCATAATTACTACAAAATTTTCTTTAGTTTTCAATTTCTATAAAAGTAAAATTATATTTTCTATTTTCTTATCTGCTTGGAAAACAAATAAATATCTTATTCCATAATATTATTAGAAATTTTCTCTTCTACGAGCCCTTTGCCGTCGCTTGATATTATTTGCGACATGTAACATATTCATCCAATCACTTGGTCACCCAATACTTCACCAACACCGCATACTATTGAAAAGTTTATTTTCAAGTGCGGTATAGTGGTGATGGCTCCGAATGCTGCTAAGTACAACCGGCTTAGGATGACATTTTATATGGATGGCAGATCAACAATCAAGAAGATCAGTGTGCTACTCACCGTCTTGGAGTACGTGCCCAATGTGATTTCCAATTGTATTATCCATTGGACGGCTATTGGTTTGTTATCTAGGCCATGCAGTCGTCTTTCAGTCGATCTTAGTTGATTCTTTTTGAGCCCTAATTTAAAAAAACATATCGAGGTAAAATAAATCCCTTAAATTTTCATTTTCGATGAAAACCCGTTTAAGTTAGTAATCAATTGTATCATCTGAAATAAGCGTAAATACAGTTAGGGATCAGTATGTGAAAAAATTAGATATGACATATCGTTATCACTAAAACTATTGACATTTTTCTCCACCCTTTGTTTCTTACACCCGGCTTGCCTCTCCTGGTGATTTGACTGGTGGGTTTTAGGAGGTCCGGTGGTCACCATATTGATCACACCAGCCGCAATCCGATTCCGTGGTTGGGGCTGATCATATCCTTCACTGTCTGAGGCATTAGAACTTTGCCCATAATTTCTCGAAAACCTAGTGAGATTGCCCATTCTAATTAATTTCTCAATCTCCCACTGGAGTATCTTACAATCTTTCATAGTGTGTCCCAAAAATTGATAAAAATAGTTGTACTTCGTCGGATCTCCTCCCTCTGTGTTTTTCAGTATTAAACTAAAATTTTTTTCACCTAATTTTTTAAGTGAAATATTGATGTTGGATGACCATAACATACAAGCTTGCCAATTAATTTTTAGGTCCAATAGATATAATTTTTAAATTTATTATTATTTTAATTATGTTAAATTTTAATTTTATAGATCTCATTTAAATAATTTCTCTCAATTAAGAGCAAGTATGAATCTTTTTTTGTGGATTGGGTGAGCATGCCATGACAACTAACTCAGTCAATGGTCATCTCCCTTCCCAAAACCCAAAAACGTGAATCTTGTACGAATATTAAGTTGTTTTTTTATTTTATTTAATCACTTTAAATTTTAAGCCTAATAATTAATCTCAATAATTGATGGATTGGCCATTATTTGACAACTAATAAATACCTATTTTCAAAGTAATAATTGAAATACTACAAATTTTAAAATAATTATCATTATGCAACAACAGCTCAAAAAACAAAATATTAAATAATCATGTACATATTATAGATTATATCATGTCGTAAAAAATATTAAATAATAATTTAAATATTATTATAAAGGTCTCAATATTATATTTTTCAAATCAAGTAATAATAATATTATTGCATTTTAAATTCTTAATTATTATACGAATTAAAAAAATTTTAAATATTACGTTTGGATCGGATATTTAAGGAGACCACGTTTGGCCTGCAGCTGCATGTGCGAGTATTGGCTGCCAATGATGGCAGGAAGCTAGACCACGTGAAATGTCTGACACACAATCACAAAAAAAAAAACTAAGGCTCTTAGTTTTTTAGATAAATGATTAAGTGAATTATTATTTTTATTTTACGGTATTTGGTGTATATATATATATCAATTTTTTTATTAATATTTAATATATAAAAAAAATTAATAAAATTATTTTTTGTCATTAGTAGTAATAATAGACCAATATAATAAATAATATCATATTATATATATATATACAACAACTGGATGATACACCAACTAATAATGCATGTCTATACAGCTAATTATATAATTATATAAATAAATAAAATCTTATACTATTAATGAGGCAAGTAATGGTATTTATAAAATCACATTTTAAATAATTGGTTAATATAAAGTCTAAATATAAAAATAAAGAGAGTAAAAGTCTATTTATAAAAAAATAACCAAAAAGCCAAAGGACTAAAGCAAAATAGAAAGGAAGGTAGATAATATATTCATCTGCCTTTCTTCACTTTTCTTTCTTCTTTCAATAACAAAAATTTATTCTTAATGTAAAAGGATAATTTTATTTACAATAAAATATTTTATTTATTTATTTATTTATGTAAATAAATTTATATTAAAATGGGCAAATCAATAATATATTTATGGCTTTCGAAAGATTTTTTAAATGTATATATAAATAAGGCAAAATATGGTGGGGTTACACAAAGAAATAATTGAAGGGCATCACGTGGCTTGCTTTTTCTCTCGTCTGCAAATTTGAAGGCAGGAAGATTTTGCATTGATTTAAAAATTGATCAAATCAGACATAAAAAAAATAAAATAATAATAATAATAATGAGTCTTTCTTTAAATTGAATTGACGAAAGGGATGCATAACAGTTTACAAATAATTCCAAGAAAAGCCTTTGGTTCATCCTTTGCTTCCTGAGAGAGTAAACAGAATGACTTTGGAATCCTCTATTCTCTCTTCTGTGGCTCAAAAATTTGGCCAGCTTTTGGTTGATGAGGCCAAACTTTTATGGGGTGTGGAAAGCCAAATTCAAAGCATGCAAAGGGAGCTAACATGGATGGGGAGCTATCTAAGGGATGTTGATGAAGGACAAGAGGAGAGCAACCAAACACTTCGCACTCGAATAAGAGAGATTAGGAATATCACTTTTGATGCAGAAGATGTGATTGATTCATTCATTTTTGTAGAAGACACAAGGAGAAGAAAAAGCTTTCTAAAAAGGTATGTCTTTTCCTTCACCAACTATCTAGTGCAAAGACATCAAATAGCATCGAAGATTGAAGCCATCAACACAATGATACAAGAAAGTAAGAAGATGTTCGAAACATATCACGTTAGCAGGAGGAATGAACAAATTCGAAGGAGGCGGCCACAAGGCAATCCTCACAACATCGATGAGTATGTTGTTGGCTTGGAGGACGATGTTAGAAGGTTAGTTAAGAAACTAACCACAGAAGAACATCAAGAGAAAGTTTTGTGCATTGCAGGGATGGGTGGCTCTGGAAAGACTACTCTAGCAAAAGAACTTTACAATCATGAAACTATTAAACGACACTTTCAATGTCAAGTATGGGTTTCCATATCACAAGAATGGAGTGGTGATCACATTCTAGTTGAAATCTTGAGGCAAGCCACCGGCCAAAAAAGTGAAATCAGGAGTATCAGAGAGTTGATGGAGGAAGTACATAAACATTTGGAACAAAATCTTTATTTGATAGTGCTTGATGACGTCTGGAAAAAGGAAGCTTTGAAAGATTTACTCCCAGCATTTCCAATTAGAAGGAAAGGAAGTAAGATTATTATTACTATTCGTAATTCTGACGTCGTTCAAGTTCCAGGTTTATCTTATTCTTTGCATGAGCCACGACGACTTAATGCCGTTGAATCTTGGGACTTACTAATCAAGATAGTCTTGAATCAGTGGCAAGTCGTTAATAACTGTCAACTTATTGGTGATTTTGAGAGGTTGGGTAAGAAGATGTTAAAAAAAATGTGCTGGGTTACCCCTCGCTATAATTGCTTTAGGTGGAATCCTTTGTTCGAAGTACAGTATTGAGGAATGGGAAACGATGAGCAAAGATGTAAGTGTAAAAGTGATGGAAGGTAGTGGTACACAAGAGTATGGCACTGTAAAAGACGTTTTAGCCTTAAGCTATAATGAGCTACCTTACGATTTAAAACCATGCTTTCTTTACTTTGCTCTCTTTCCCGAAGACTTTGCGATTCCAATTGGAAAGTTGATGAGAATGTGGATATCAGAAGGTTTTATAACAAATGAACAATGTCGGGAACAAGAGACATTAGAAGATGTAGCAAGACAGTTTTTAAATGAGTTGATCCAAACGTTATGTCATTCAAGTTGAGAGAAGAAATTATCTAGGGAAAGTGAAAAAAGTAATTCGAATTCATGATTTGATACGAGAACTTTGCATTGAAAAGGCAAAGGAACGAGATTTTCTCGAGATATTTCCTCTTCAATCTTCTACTGCACAGACACAAATCGAAGGTGGAACAATAATACAATCACGTCGATTAAGCATACATTCTTCTTCAAGGTATTATTTAAATTTATATTATACAAAAATTGTAAGATTTTTGATTTGGTATGGTAAAAATAACAATTTGTACTTCATTCATGGATTACTTTACTGTTATTCTACAGCACATTCGCTATTCACTTTAGACATTTGTAATTATAGTGTAGAAAGTGACTCGTAAAATATTTATAATATTTATAAGGGAGTATAGATATTTAGCACTTCTCATTTTTAAAATTGGGTTAGAATACCAGATAGAGGAGAGGAAAATCATTCAGTTTGTTTTTTGATAGTTTTTCATTACACTTTTGATACTTATAACTCTCTAAAACTATAGGTTTCATAGTTTCCTTTTTCTTAGAGTTTTGTTTAT